>PVLD010011316.1:0-65919 GCA_004027595.1 Dinomys branickii
CCATTCTGTTGGCTTCTGACTTGGGCTATCAAACAGTACAAAATGTGATTCATTTCAATTTGAAAATTATATCTTTGACTTAGAAAATTAGACTGTCCTTGGAAAAGATATAGCTATGTTTTAGTTACTAAACTTCAGCCAAATTAGGGTCAGAGGCCAGGGTGTCTGTCTATGCAAACTCCTGGTAGGAGGAGTTTGGACAAAACATTTTGGCTTCTTTCCTAGAATAACACCAGGCTGAGTTACATTTTGCACCAGGATCCTATGAATGGGAGATAGTCATTTTGAAGTAATTTTAGAACATAACAATATGTTTTTTGAATTGAAATGTGAGAGGTATATATCTTTTTAGTATTAGTTTTTATTGTGATGGGATACAGTTCTATTAGAGATTTCTTTTTGTCAAGATAAAAGCAGTGATAGTTAACTGTTCTGTCATCTTGAATAAGAAATGACGAGTAGATTTGTTGAGCACATTTCAGATATTTTTGGATGGTTCATTTACTGACATGGGAAGACCCAACCTGGATGCATGTGGCATCAACCGAAAGTTTCAGAGCCTGGATGGAATAAAAAGAGAAAAAAGAAGGAAGTCAGTTTCCCTTTTGCTTTTTCAGAAGAACTCCAGTCTTTGCCATTAATTGGATATTCATCTTCAGGCTTTCAGTGCAGATTCTTTGGCATAGCACTGCAAACACTTCTGCTTTCTAATACAGACATGCAGAGGACCCTACAGTGATTTCCATGCCTTTGACATTTCACTGGATCCTTCAGCTCTCCAACATACTGATGACGCTTTTGCATTCTTCCTGCCCTTACTCTGCAGGCAGGCTTTCTACACCTGCCTTATAAATCCTATATGTAATATTAAACCTCTTCTTCAAGTGAAACCTAGCTAATGTAGATTTTGGTACTGGCCCTAGCTCTAGTGAAACAGAACTTTAAGGATAAATTTATCTAACAGATTTAATGGTTCCTGAAATTGACTCTTTAATTTGATAAGACCTAAGGTTGACATGGACGCTTGTTCTGATAATATGCAGAGTATGGATAGTCTGTGGTGTGAACTACTTAAAATGATATGCAAGGAAGATCCATTTGTTTGGGGTTGCTTTAAATCAGTATAACAATATGGGAGTGTGACGATTTTCATTATGTAGCTCCTTCCTATCCATGAGCAAGGAATATCTTTCTATTTTCTAATATCTTCCTTCATCTTTTTTTAGAATACTGTAATTTTCAATATACATACCTTTTTTTTGTTAGATCGATCCCTAAATGCTTCATTTTTGGATGGCATTGTGAAGAGTGTGGCTTCCTTAATTTCAAACTCAGTGAGTTTATCTAGAACATATAAAGAATTGAAAAAATCAGACCACCCAAATTCAAAGACCCAGTCAAAAAATGGGTATCAGAGATGAATATATACTTCTCAGATGAAAAACAAAAGCAAATAAATATATGAAAACAAATACATGAAAGCAAATAAATATATGAAAACAAAAGCAAGTAAAATATTCAACATCACTGGTCATTTGAGGCATGTAAATTAAAATGACACTGAGACTCCATCTTACCCCAGAAAGAATGCCTATCATCAAGAAAACAACCTACACCAAATGCTGGAAAGGCTGTGGGAAAAAGAAACTCTACTTTTGG
This sequence comes from Dinomys branickii, assembly GCA_004027595.1. NCBI lineage: Eukaryota > Metazoa > Chordata > Mammalia > Rodentia > Dinomyidae > Dinomys > Dinomys branickii. Next base: position 1,660 of record PVLD010011316.1, read on the forward strand.
TAAGAGTCTATACTGGGACAGCCCCTGTGGAAGTCAGTCTAGAGATTCCTCAAAAAGCTATGATTAGAGGTCCCATTGCACATAGCTATGAAAACTTTTTACATTCTTTTCTATAAAATAAAAAAGCATAAAGCTTCAAAAAAATCCATTTGCTTACCCTAATTGTGCCCTTGTGAGTTGCAAGGAATTTATTGATCCTATATATGGTACTTTAGAATATTTTTGGCAGAGTGTGAAATTAATGATGATGGCTGGTTGCACTTAGCAATTCTGGAAAACTAGTAATGGAAAAACCTGGGCCCCAGGTAGGCATCGAAAAACTAGCCCCTTCTAAGTGTGAAGGCAAGTTAACTAAAGAATATAAAGAGTTCAGTGATTTAAATTCTCACCTTCACACACACAAACTATATAAAAGTTTCTAAGGGTTTTTTGAAAGAGAATCTGTTCTCCTTCAGCTATAGGGCTAAGATTTTTGAAATGCAAGTACAAGCCTTTATAGTTCAATTGGATGAAACAGATTTTAGGTTTGATTTTGAGTCCCTTAAAGAGTACATGGAGTATAAATGAAGGTGCTGATTGAAAAAATGGAATTCTGTCACCTGGAATGGACATGTTTGGGAGGTCCTAACAAGGTTGGGAATATTCAGCTTCTAAATCCTGAAGAAATTATTTAGCCAGAGGAAGAGATTTGCTCACTGTCATTGGTGGAGTTAAGTGACACCAACTCTCTCTCACGTTGTCCTTACTTTCTGTACATGAGGAAACTAATCCTGTGCTGCCTGGTGCATTTTCCAAGCATGACAATACTGGCACTCCTCCGTATCCACCCTCACCAACACTTTGGACTCTCAAGTCTCAGAAGGCTCCTAAAGGTTGGGTACATAGTGTGATCCAGGAGGAGGTCTGCTGGGCTGCCCAAGAGTATCTTGAACTTTTTAATTCTTTTAAGTAGAAATCTGAGGAAAATATGAGAATTCATGTTAAGGCGGTGGGATGCTTATGGCAGAAACAGACCTTTAGAGTAGGCTGTTTGTGATATGTTCTCATGAAGTGGAGAGTCAGAATTTAATGTTGCAGCATGTGGAATTTAAAAAATATTTTAAGAGTTTCTTTGGCTGGTTGGTAGGAGTATGGATCGAAGATTGACCACTGTGAATGTATTAGAGATGTTGATATTATTTGATTTACAGTTGAGAGGATCAAGAGACGCAGAGAAATTGGAGTGCTGGAGTTCATTGGTCATGTTAAACCCAATCCTGCACACTGAGGTGATCCAGAAAATACCCTTAACAAATATCTCAAGAAGCAAATTTATGAAGGAAGAATCAGGATCTCTGAGAGGCCTTGAAATTGTTGTTCTCTATGTACCAAACTTCACAGAAGACTGTAGTCCCTCAATTAGGAAACTTAAGGGCAAGGTATTTAATATGATCCTGAGGTGGCTGGGGTGATTTGGCAGTAATCAGTGTCCAACAACAAGGTGAACATATTACTGTAAAGGACAACACAAGTAAAGAAATGACCAAAATGGTCTGACACTTGTAGCCATCACATTTAGGCATGGCCCTCCTAAAAGAGAAACAAAGAGGAAGCCTACTGATGGTCAATGAACAGAAATCTACCTTAAATTGAAGTAACAGAGAATCATGGCCCATTCACACATCCCCAGATTTTAGATATTTTACAAACCCAGAATTGTTTGAATGAAGGTGTAACTTGGTCCTCTTGAGAAAAAAAAAAAAAAAAAACTTTGTTTACTACAAAAAATATATATTGTTAGTCTTTCTCCCATCCTTCTAAATAGGGACCCAAGGCCATTCATTAAGCTAAATGTACTTTAGGGGAATAAAAATGATCAACATTTCAAGGAGTGCCAGGCACTGCTTCTGAATTAATGTTGATTCTAGGAGATATAAAACATTGCTGTGGCCCACCAGTAAGAGCAGGGGTTTAGGGAAGTCAGGTGATCAATGGAGTTTTAGCAAAAGTCTGTTTCACAGCGGGGTCAGTAGCTTTGTCCATCGATTCCGTAGTTATTTCCCCAGCTCCCAAATGCGTAATTGGGAGAGATATACTTTTCACATGGCAGAATCTTCGCTTCAGTTCCCTAACAGGTATTGTGAGCTATGTATTGGTTGGAAAAGCTAAGCAGAGGGCACTAGAGTTACTTTCACCTGGAAAAATAATAATGAAAATAATATCTTGGCCCAGGGAGGGATTGCAGAGATTAGTGCCACTATGAAGTACTTGAAAGATGCATAGGCGGTAGTTTCCACCAAACTCCCTTTAATTCTTCTATTTATCCCGTGCAGAAAATGAATGGGTGTTGGAGAATGACAGTAGAGTACCATAAACTTAATAAAGTAGTCACTCCAATGGCTGCAGCTCTCCAAATGTGATTTCTTTACTTGAGCAGATTAACACATCTGGTGGAAAATGATGTACTCTCCATGCCTATCCATAAGCCCCTGCAGAAACTACTTTTAGCTGCCAAAGCTAGAGATACAGCTTCACTGTCCTACTTCGAATTTATATTAACTCACCAGCTCTGTGTCACAATTTAGTTTACAAAGGCCTTGATTATCTTGTCTTTTAAAAGATAGCACACTGATCCATTACTTTTATACTATGCTGATGGGTCTAAGTGAGCAGTAGGTAGCAACAGCCCTGGACTTGCTAGTGAAGCATTTGCATACCACAAGATGGAATAAATCCAACTAAAATCCAAGGTTCCTCTAGTTTTAGTGAACTTGCAAGGTGCCCAGTTGTGTGGGGCATGCAGAGATATCCCTTTTAAGGTGAAATAAAGACGATGCATCTAGCTTTCCCTATAATTAAAATAGAGGCACAATGCCTAGGGAGCCTGTTTGAACTTTGGTGGCAACACATTCTTACTTATGTGTGCTCTTGTTATCCACATAATGACTTGAAAGGCCATTAATTTTGAGTGGGGTCCAAAGCAAGGGAAGTGTCTTGTACTTGAAGTGTCACTGGAAGATAACAAGGTTGTTCGGAGTCTCTGGAAGACCTCGGTAGGTGAGTCATAGCAGACAACTCTTCTCACTGAAAGCATGAGCATGAGTGACCAGGTGAATATGCCATCTGAGCTGCCAATCATGGGCTGTGTATTATTGGATCCACCAAGTCATAAAGTTGAGTGCACATATCAATAGCCCAACTTATGTGTATATATGTATATTCAGTCCTGAGTAGGTCCAGAGGGAATAATTCAGTCACATGAAGCAGTTGTCCAAATATCTATGGGCTCTACCCTTTCTATATCACCTTCTGTTTCCCAGCAGGTGTCTATGGATTCATGCTGTACACCAGATGATCAGCTGACAGGTTAAGAGAAGAGTTAAGACCTAGTTTATACATGCAGGTACCATTTGAAATTGGAGCAATTCAGTCCATTTCCATGACATGGAGGGATAATGGTGAAAGGAAATCTCCACAGTAATCAGCATTTGTGCATTTTGCTTGGAAGAAAAAAATGGCCAAATAAGATATAATATTCATAAGTTACAGTGAATGGTCTAACTGTATTGTCAATGACTTGGAAGGAACATGACTGGAAAACTGATGACAGTGATATTTGGGGAAGAATTATGTGAATTATGTGAATGTGCCTTGGAATATGGGTGAAGACTTTGTGTCCCATGTTAATGCTCACAAAAAGCTGACTTCAACTGAAGATAGTGTTACAAATCAAGAGGATAGGATGACACGTGCTGTGTATAACAGTCAACCTTTATCTTCACCCACCCGTATTATTGCCCAATGGGTTCATGAACAGAGTGGTTATGATAGCAGGGATAGAGGTTATATATGAGTTCAGTAAAATGGACTTTCATTCACCAAAGCTGATGAGGATATAGCTACTGTTGTAGAAATTAGTGTGCTTTTGTACTTGGATGTAGCATAGTTGTAGCAAGTTAATCATAATTATGAACTTGCTATTGTACCTGCAGAATAAATATGGTTTAGGAAATGTGTCTGGTTTTCAAATTTAAAAAGGTAGATTGTTAAATGTGCTGTCAAATTGAATGAAAATCCCCTAACAGATTAGTTTAGCACGGTTCTGGGTTGTGTCTGGATGATAGAATTACTGAAGAAGTAAGGCACATCCTAGATGTAGGTGGCAAAATCCAATAGGATTTTAGTGTGAAAGGAATAAAAATAGAGAAAAAAGGAAGTCTCTGCTTCCGTTTTGGAGATATGGTCCTTGCCATCATCTGTGAACATCTATCACTAGTTTTGTAGCACAGACTCTTCCCACTTTCAAAGCAGATGGTTCAGCTTCCAAATTGAGATGCATATAGATATCTGTATTGATACTGCACCTTTAGCTTTTGACTGGGCCCACCTGCTCTCCAGTACATGGGTGGACCTTTTTCTCTTTTGCATTCTTCCACCTCTGACACTCTAGTTGGTCATCCTAACCCTACCATGTAAAGCCTTTGTATATCTCACATAGATATTAAGTCTGATACTTTAGGGAACCCTGATACAAAAGCAAAAATAAAATTTAAGAAAGTTTAAAATTTAAATGATAAGCCATAATAATTTTATCCCCTGAAAAATCTATTTCTTACACATTGAAGTGTCCAATTCATCTACATTCATTTTAGAGCTGCCAGGTGGAAGACATCCAACTTCATGCAGCGTTAGCTCCTCCATTAATGGCTTTCAATAAGAGTTTAAAAAGGAACTCTTTGTTGATACAATCGTCCAATTTTGCTCATTATTTTTCACTTTGTCACTTGCAAGGTAAAAATTCCTTGGGTTCATAAAATATAGAATCATGTTAGGAAGAGTGCTAGTTGTTATAATGGCTAAAAGTAAACACACACCACCTGATACAGAGCTGCAATTTTTCTTAAAGAAATAAAGTTTAATTTATTCAGCCAATTTTCTTCTATCAGAAAGTAATGATATGACAAACATGCAAACTGATGAGGTACTTGAATTATCAGAGAATTCTAACCTGAGGGAGACAGTGTAAATCTGTATTCTGTGAAGACTTCTAATCTGAAGAATAAGGTGGGCAAAGTTAAAGCTTTTATACTTGGCTCTTAAAAAGACTATTTCCTTGGAAATGAATTAATAAAAACATGATATTGCTTATTACAGGTTTAATTAAAGCACATATGCATGATTCAAAAAACATAGGTTGTGTTAGTAAATACATTTATACATGTAAAAAACACAGTATTTTTAAAAGTTGCAAGAAACTGATTGATGAATTTTTCTCTGTGCAAATGGAACTGCCATTGTGTAAAGGGGCCTAAAGACATGATTCCTAATCCAAATGGTAGCAATTGAAATTGTTTAGAAGAATGTCAGAAGCTGTCAGATGATTCTCAAAACAAAGATACTTTTTAATTCGTTTAAAATCACAAAAATATGTCAGACAGTAATAGAAGTCATGAATTCAAATATTTACAATGCCATAATTTGAAAACAGACTTGGAATAAATTATCAGTACCAGCACTACCATGCAATGCTTTTTCTCCTGAAATTTTTAGTAGTGAGGTTTCTTAGATGGAGTTTTCAAGAATGATAGAAAAACATGCTTATTTTGAATGTGATGAATTTTGGTCTTATTTAATTTATTTTGCCTTTTTCTTTTTATATTATTGTTTAGAGGATAATGCTACAGAAACTTTTCATTCAATTATGTTGGTATTATTACATTTTAAAGCAATCTGAGGCATAATACTGCAATTTCCAACAGTATCTAACAATGGCTTAAATGCAATCGAAATAGGAATCGTTGAAGTAGTCTTAACACATGAAATCTGACAATAGTAAACACAGTATTGGACGTCGGAAACAGTAGATTCTCCCTTACTTCGCAAGACTGTTGAGGGCACTTACCATATTAACATCCCAGAACATTCTTGATCTCATCATTCCACCATTTTATTTTAAGGTAATTGAACCCTGGAAATTAAATATCACTCTCATAATTAATTCTGTCTATGATATGAGTAGAAAGCATTACATTAGCTTTAACAACAATTTTCAGCAATATTCTTTTAAAATAGATATTATTGCTTAAGAACATCTCAATGGATAACACAGAACTATAAAACTTAGAAATATTGAGCGAGTCTATTTCAACCAGTCAGTGAACTCCATTACACAGAAAGTCATATATTATTTATAAAAAAAAACCTGGGACTTACTCCATATAACATACCAAAAATATAGATAGGGCTTTTCATATATTTTAAACTTGAAATGGTTTTACTAATACATTGACAATTTATTCACTAACAACCTTTTTAGAGCATGAGGTTCTTTTTTTCTTTTGAGTATCAAGTGTAACTTGTTATTGTCATTTATATTATGACATCATTCTTTTTTAACTTGGAGATTTACGCTTTAGTGGGTGGCACTGGGTAGCATTCTGTGGTTGAAGTTTGTCAGCAGTTTCATTATCAGCATTTGATTTTTCCCCCTGAGCTATTTTACAACCATTCTTAAATTGTAACAGGCTACAACTTGGCACCTAATTGCCAGCTTTGGTAGAATTCTGTCTCAAAGAGAACGTCAATGTCAGTCTAATGAGCTGAATTGGAGATATACCACAGACATTTTCAGGTAGCTCCCACCTCTATTTTCAAAATGAGCTATAACTAAAACATTGAGATCATTTTAGTATACAAGCCATTGATGAGAAGAGTGTTAGTATATTAATTTCCAAATTATTTTTTTCAAGTAAGTCAAGGAAATTGGGAATCATTGTTTTCATCCTAAGAGGGAAATGAATAAATTCAGCAAAATTGTGGGGAAGTTGTTTTTCTTTATCTGTTGTTACTTGGCATAATTCCCTTTGGTGGATGTTTTGTAAAGTGATACAGTTTATCTTAGAAGTTTTTGTTTGAATATTGACTCTAGCGGGCTGTCTTTGGGTAGTTACAGAATCAATGCATTGTAGGTTTTCTCTTCCGCTTTGTAGGATAAACACTGTCTAACAACTCTGGGAAAATCCATTTTGATGCTCCTTCCCCAACTTTGAGTGACTGAATTTGCTTGTAGTTTTACACCCAAATAAATGACTATGCTAGTATTTTAAAGTAAATTATAGTACCATTAACGTTGATTTCCAAGAAATGGCTTTCTTTTATCAAGTCTGACTATAGGCACATGAAATTGCGATTGTTTCTTTGAGATTCAATGTTACTTCATTCCCTTGTAACTACTCAGTAATTTTTGGAAAATTTACTCAGTCTAAACAATTACAAATGTCTTACAAGTGTATCAGGTACCTGTGTCATTAGCACATGTTCTAAGATTGCCTTTGAATATGTGCACATATTTGGAAGATGCTAGGGGAAAATTATCGTATTCTTGTAAAACTCATTTATTGAGGCTCTTTGTTACCATTTGCTTGATGACTCTGAGGTAGGTTCTCTGAGGGATACAATATGATAATACAGCACACACTTTCAAGAAACCTACCTACTATGGTAAAAATAAAACATTTACATAAAATATTTAAAAGCAAGGCAAAGTAAAATAAAGATCAAGTGAGAAAATTCTTGATCGGGCCTTTAATGTCTGCTTTATTTCTAAGGGACAATCAAATATACTCACCCTTTGAATACATTAATCTAGACCTTCACCTTGGTGCTACTTGACAAATTTTGGTACATCAGACTTGCTGTATGATGAAAAATAATTTAGTGGGTCAAATTAAACTGCTTAGGTGACTATGTAGCTGTTAGTTTTTCTGTAGACTTAGTCACTAAATTCTTATAGCATTGTACTTTTTAAATAACCAGATTAAAACCAAGGTCATGTTTACCCTATAAAACTATTTCTTCTGTATCTTCATTTTTGGTCAAATCTATATTTCCAAAATGATATTTATACTTGAAAACTAAATGGTGCCTCTTTTGTTGGATACGTGTTATTCTGTATAAGTACAAATAACCCACTTGGGTAAGACAAAATGAGACAATGGCTAACATGGCTAAAATATCTACAAAAATGGCTAAGTCTTTACACCAAGTAAAGTAAGATAGCTTCAATTAAAATTTTTTCAGTTTAGCTTTTTCCTCAGTGAGAAGGATGATGTTTTTCAACGAGTATTACCCATCTGGATGCAATCTTCTAACCCAGCCCTGATGTCATCTCTTTCTATTTCTAAGATAGGAACACCTTAATTGATTAGCATACATGATAAAATGGATGTAATAATAGTACTTATGAAATTTCAATACATTTTATTAAAATGCTAACTGGATTAACTATATCTATTAACTATATCTTTAAGCAGCTGTTTGATTCAAGAGCAAAAAGTTCAGGATACCAGAGGTATATACCATCTTGACCATGAAAGAAATTGTTTGTAGTTGAAAAGAGGTTTTAGCACATTTGCTCCACTTACCTTTCTTGGGCAGGATAATATGTCTGTGTGTGTGTGTTCTTTGGCCTTTCAATGCCTGCCTTTTCAGGTGATACTCACAATTACCTTATAATGGGTCATTTTAATCACTAATAAGTATGGTGTACACTTTTCTCACAGTTTTTTCAAATATTTTTTAAGATTATACTAAGAAGTTATGGCTCATGATTAGATGACAATGTGTCTCCTCCTATTGAAGAATATCCAATCACTTTTGACAACAAAATGAAACTTAGGCAATCCTCACCAATACTATTTTTAAAACTTTAAAAGACAGACATGCAGAAACACTATGTATCTGTCTTTCAAACTTGCATATACAGTGATGTGTAGTAGGAGTGACAGAAAACTTAATTTGCTCAGTGAAGAATACATTTTATAAACAAGCAGGAGTACAATATGGAATGAAATGCAAAGTTTGTATGATAACCTAGATAAAATATGATTTGAAAGTAATATTTTTATCTTAAAACAGTTCCTAACCCACCATACTACATTGTTTGCCTCATCTTTTCTGATGAAGCATCTGCTTTCTGTGAGGGTATTCCAATGGAAGCAATCTGAGTAGCTGCAACAAAATTGTAACTGTGGGACAGAAAATAATAATCTAATTTTATAGTGTCACCTTGATTCACTGGTATACTCAGTGCCAAAAATAAGCTCTTTTTCTACTATGAAAAATAATAGCTAAATATGGTCACAGTGTAGTCTTGGATTAATGATCATGGGTTCACTTGTTGAGGTTCAGAGACAAGAAAGTCAGCTCTATTAACAGGATGCCACAAAAGAGAAAGGTCACTATCTCTTTCCTTGTCCACAGCGATCAACTAGGGAGTTAAAAGAATTGGAATATAGGAATAAGGAACACCTTTCAGGCTGAACAAGATTCATAGAGCAGCTTGTTCCTAATCTATTATTATAAAATAAATATAATACTTACTGAGCTAGATGGTTTCAACAGACTGTCAGAAAAAACAGACAAAAGAAACTCTTAAATTGTCTGTGACTAAATAAGCATACATTTTATTATGTATTTTTCAAGACACCTACATATAGACTTCACAGATGGGGAAATTGTGCCATGAATGTTAGGTAACTTGCAAAAACCAGAGTTCTTTCTGTCCTGTTGTCTCATTTCCTCCATTGGGTTTTTGTTATTTTTTGAGAATATTTTCTGAGTAGTGCATTGTAAGTCGTCATACCACCCAAGCTAGTGGTTAAGGACTTTGAAAAAGCAGATATTTTCAAGTTCCTGATTCTAAACAAACTTCTAAACAAACTGACTTTCTAGTCATGGTCCTGGGAGGAACTGAATAACTTCCCTTTTTAATAAGAAGTTTTAGGAAATTGAACTCATGCATGTTGTGTCCTGAAATACAAACACAAATCTACTCTTGTGGATCATCTGAATGTTTTCATATATATAAAACCAATCAAATGAATCAAATTCAGAGCCTTGATCTTGCCAGGCAGCCACTTGTGCCACTGAGCCATATCCCTGGTCCCCCATTATATTTTTGAAAAGAATTACATTCAGAAAAGTAACAACAGTAAAATTAATTATGATTTTAGACCTGTAGCTTTTTTGCGTACTACTATTTTACTATTTCATTGCACACCTCCCTGGTGAGAAAATATAAACATGGTTACAAATTATTTAATGTATATAAGTTTAAAATGTTTCCAAAAGCATTGTTTTTATCATTTAGGAAATGAGTTTATTGAACAAACATAACAATTGCAGTATAATGGCTATTTAAATATAAGTTTTGCTAAGTATGAGACGACCCTTTTCTATAGTGATTGGTTATTTGCGAGTAAGGTGTGTGTTCTCCTGCAGCTTGCTTTTTATTTCTTTTAGTTGTTGAAATTTATTCCTGTCACCTGCTAACATTATAGAGACCAAATCAAATAAGAATGAATTTGTGTTCTAGACTACTGATGCGTTGCTCTAAAAATTTTCACATGCAGAATAGCTTTCTTTATCCTGGAAAAACGTTTGAACAAATGAGAAATTATTATGTGTACCAGAAATCTTATAGTAACATGATTTACAATAATAATTTATGATACACAAAAAATCAATGCCATAGCACTGGGTGTAAACAAAAGAGAAGCCTTATAATGTCCAGTGTTCTGACCTTTGGAGTTGTTCCCCAAGGATAGGCTGACAAACAAAAATATGAAAGCATTTAGAAAGGCTTCTTCTTTCTAAAATCTATATTTGTTTTGAAGTTTGCTCAGGAAAGCATAATTGCCTAAATAGAAAAACTTATAAAGAAAACTTTCAATAAAAATAAATGCTAAGTTAAAGATTTGAAAAATCTTCCTTTTAGCTTTACTTTTTAATATTGGGGTATTCAATTGACATATAATGTTATTAGGAAAGAGAAGAATATTTGCAAATGTCTGCGTTGATAAAAGCTCATGTTTTTGACTTAGATCTTTTTTATAATTTGATATTTTTTCTTTTAAAAAATATGTTTTTTGCTGAGAATGGTGACACATACCTGTAATCCCAGCCTCTCAGGAGGCTTGGTTAGGAAAAAAGTGGCTAATTTAGTGAGATCTTATCTCAAAAACTTAAAATAGAAAAAATGCCATTTTTAATAGTATAAAAGTTAATAAAATAAACTACTAAATGCTTATGATCTCATCTTTTGATATGTGACTGGTTCATGTTTTAAACTGTGGGCCTTTAGTCTTTTTACACTGATTACAGAATTGAGATGCCATCTTTCATATTGTTGTATCATGTTTTATTAATTCACTAAAATTTTTCAATATGTCTCTACCAAACTGGTTTTAATAATTCCATAGTATTCTATCCAAGTTCCATATATCTTACAGTATATTCAACTAAAGATTTCTCTGGGGTAGGGGCTGGGGATATAGCTCAGTGGAATACGCGCCTGCCTAGCAAGTGCAGGGTCCTGAGTTTGATCCCCAGTACCGCCAAAAAAAAAAAAAAAAAAAAAAAAAAAAGATTTCTCTGGAGCATTTAGGGTTTATATCATTATTCTCTGACACAAACAATACTGCAATTAAGATATATATATATATATATATATATATATATACTTAAAATAAATTTCTGTAAATTGAATTCTAAATTAGAAAGCACATGTATCATAAGACTTTTGGTGCATATTCCCAGACTTCTCTCTAGAAACTCATTGAAATAAAATTCTTACCAGCAATGAATGGGAGTGTCTATTTTAGTTTCTAGTCTTTATCGCTGAAATGTGTATTTAAAAGAGCACTGGTAACTTTTAATGTTTGTTCGGAGCCAGACACGTGATATATATACCCTCATACTACACTATTAGTCAGAGAAGTAAGTAAACTAAAGTGAAAAATAACATGAGTCAACATACAGAAAGTTGTAAGTTCATTTTAGGCCAATTCCAATCAAACCAAGTCTGTTAAAGTAGGAATATTGGGTCTTTGGAAGTTACCATTTCCAATTGTCTGCCTTGCCAATGAACCAAGTATTAAGTGACTTAGGGGTGCCCACACGATTACCTATTTTAAACTGCTTGGACCTCAGGAGCCAGTTATCAATAGTCCAGAACTTCCACTCTTGCATTTCCACCAAATTCATTTTTTACAAATGCTTTTTCTGCAGTGTAACTAGCATAATTATCAAATATCTTCAAGGCAACCATTATGACTTAACACTGCCACATTACACTCAGTGTAGCTAAATAAAAAGCTTGAATGTTATAAGTTAGTGTCCTCCCTAAATCCACATCTTCAGAACCTTAGAATGTAATCTCATTTGGAAATGTGGTCATTACAGATGTATTTACTTAAGAATATCTGGATAAAGTCATTTGGGATTCAAAATAAGCTCTAAAGGCAATTGCTAATGCAAACATATTAAGAGTAGATAACACTGAAACCTAGAGAATGTGAAGATGAAAGGAACTAATTCGGTGTTACATTTATAAGCCAAAGCATGTCAAGAATGTTCTGCAACCATCAGAACCTAAAAGAGAGATGTGGAAATATTAAAATCAACGGATAGCAGCAGATGGTGACTCTGCAAAATACGAGGCCAAAAGCACAAGAAATAAGGTTTCAGTAACACCTATCTCAAAATAAACTCTCAACCCTATGCAATATCTATATTTTTCCCAGCGCATATTGAAAGCCAACCAGGCCACAACTTGGTATTTCCTGAAATTTTTGTGCTATGATCTACAGTTTTCATTAGAGTAGAAGATCCACATTTTATAAATAACTTGCAGATTCATCTCATGTCTTTTCCCTGTAATTTCTTTGTTTTGTCCATTCTCCCCTCTTCTGAGAAATGCATTAGAAGTATTTAAATTGTATGATCTTTTTCATACAAAACAGCTTGCTACCTAGAATGCATCAATTAAATACTTGACTAAAAACTTTAGGCAGTGCCTCTACTCATTTTTGGTGTTTGGGCTTACAAGTTGTTTGAAATCTGTAAGACTCAGCCCGACTAAAATTTGTATCACTTTCATGCAATCTAATCAGTCCATATAAATTTGTTTTATTTCTGCATCAGTTTGTGACTGTTTCTCTTATGGATTACCAGAGACAGGGGATAGTATCTCCTTTGGTAATGCCAAAAGAAACCACTGTGCTATCAACTTGATTTTAACTTGGCCTCCTCGACTGTGAAAGAAAGAAACTTATGTTATTTTTTAAGCCACCTAATTTGTGATGTATTGCCACAACAACCATAGGAAACAAATACATTTAATAAATTGCTATGTCAACAGTTGCAATAACTCATTTGGTTTAAACTCTGTATTTGCCGATATGATTTTCATTTCCATTGATCTGTCAGTTGAAAATGTTCTACAAAAGTATAGAGCAGTAGTGATTTAATCTTCTGTGCTGCCAATGAGAATTTGGAATATGTATACTGGAACCGAGTCAGTTCTCATACTGAACTCCATATCTTGCATTTCACAGTGAGTTTATAAGAAATTATGTTCCCTTTGTGCATTTTGGTGTGTATTTGATCTAACACTTTTTTCATTGTTATTTTCAGTTTCAATAAATTTTTTTGGAAAAAATTAAACGTATGACAGTGCTCTCCATATTTACATAGGATGTGGTATGCAAATGACCTCTCATACGTATAACAAAATACATGTAATACTTGATGTTGAGAGGTATTTTCCAATGGAAGAGGTGAAAGAAAAGTTTTTCTTTGCTTAATTTTATTTTAGAGAGAGTAGTGAGTGAGAAGCAGAAAGAACAAAAGCAACATACCAGCATCACACACATAAACAAATCAAAGCAAGAACATTCAAGTGACACAGGATTTCAAGACAAAATAATACGAATTAACAGTGGTTGTTGTATCACATATAGTTATCTTCAACTTCATTGCTCAGATTATCAGATGTAAGAATGGAAGATTGTTCAAACCATTAAAGAGAATAGGAAAATAACTATTTCTTAATTCCCTGTTCAACCAAGAATTTGTGTAATATCCTCTTTATTTGCACAGTACTCCTACTGAAAATGATAGTTTTAGTTTGAACCTTATTGTGATCCAAGCTCCACATTCACATGCACCTTGTGCTAAAACTAGGAAATAACTATAGAATGTGAATTTTCATAAAAGCTGGAACCATTAAAATCCTTGGTGTTTAAAGGATCCTTTAAGCTCAGCAACAGTTTTTAATTTACAACATTGTGTTTTGTCACTTTTCACCTACATTACTGATAAATGAGGTCTTTAGTGATAATATATAAAAGGTTTAAAGGATGATACTATGAGATATTAAGTGTCTGCTGTGTTCTAGCAAATTATCACAATATGTGCTGTCTTAGAACAGCACACATTTATTATCTCTCATACTTTATGGGTTGGAAACTCAAATGTGCCTTTATTGGCAGTTTGTGAACCAAGATCTCTCACAAGGCTACAATCAAGCTATCAATAGGGATGCAGTCATCTCAAGGTTCTACTTAGTGAGGATCCACTTCCACACATACAGAGATGTAGGAAAGCTGGAGTTTTCTCCGGCTGCTGGATACATCAGTCCCATGTCATGTGGGATTGTCAACAGGACAGTTCAAACATGGCAACTATTTTCTTTTAGTCAACTAGTACAACAGGAAAAGAATGAGACTCTTCTCATGGGTAGCATTCTCTTGTGTGTACAATATTATTTGCTTTTTAACTGAAGCTCTTATTCTGACTCACACTCATAAATGAAATATGAGAAAAGGGCATGAATATCTGGAAATAAAGATCATTTGATTCCACTCATGATATATGGGTAAAATGTCACCACAGTCCCTCTGTAGAGATAAGAGATTGTTATGTATGAATTTATAAAAATTTTAATGACTTTCATCATATAATTAAAAAATATTGTGTTCTGGTCAACTCTAGTACTCCAGTATTAAAGGCACATATATCTAAATAATTTTTCTCCTCACACTGAACATTTTAAATTGTCTCTGAGATTTTAAATAAACGCTGAATTTTGAAGGCTACTGATTGTCAGTTATTTTGCTATATATTGAAAATGAAAATATTTCATTCTTGTAAGGATGCTGCTTCCTAAGGAGAATTCCTTCAGTCTTGGGAGATACAATAAAGTCCATCGAGAGAGTAAGGAAATAATTATAAATTATAATCAATAGAGAAAAAGAAATTAAGAAACTAAGAAGTTCATTATTCACTTGATGTCCACATCTTAGTTTTCATGGCAACAAATCGCAAACATAAGATAAAATTTTGATAACTTTGTGTAGCTTTCTTGTTTTGATGATCATCTATTTTTCAAGTCAGACAAGTTCCCTATAGTTTTACATTTCACATTGTTTATTTCATGAAAAATTGGTGGAACATCCATAGCTTTTCCATCACTTCTTCTTCCTCAGCATCATCCCTGCATATAAGGATTAAGTCTATAAATGCTCTCAGGAGTCCAGATTAGGCCTACGTTCTGCACTACAGCATCTTTTCTTTGAGATTGAAGACAGCCAGTCCCATCAGTCTTGCACAGAAAATAATTTTTCTGTAATTTTTCAGATGAAGAAAGTTCAAGATCCACTGTATGGATATAATTTCTTAATAGTTACCCATGATATCTCTTAATGCTGGTCCTAGATCTAATTAAGTTTCTTGTAGTTTGCTAAATTTTGTCTTACAAAATTATGAACTGAGACACATGTTTACATTTATGTTTAACATCTTTCATTTTTGTGATTCAGTAAAATTCCTTTTGCTGTTGTTGGAACACAGTGCTAATATTTCCTCTGACATGTTTTCTTAGGTGTGTGTTCATTTGTTGAATATTTATGAGCTCATCTGATCTGTGTATGTAACATTTAAAATTTATTAAGAAAAATTATGTTGCCTGACAGTGTTGTGTCAAACATGAATATCAGTGGTGTAAAGGACGAAAACATTTACCTGTGAAATGACATACCTGGGTAATGTGAAAATCAGACCTGGCAATGAGGTTTATGAAAGAGGAAAGCCCTCAGGAGATATAAAGGGCAACAAATACACTGACATCACAAAGCTTAAGGTATATGTTGTCATATCAGTAAGAAGCAAGGCATGTAGAAAAGTAATCTACTATGTCAGAAGTAATCAAGATGAAGATACTCACCAAGTGATCAAGGTAAAAATATTTTATTAAAATTAAAATCTTACCTTGAAAATATAATATAATGGTAAAGAATTAGCATACTGATGCAAAAAAAGAGAAATTAAAGATATTCAAATGATGCTAATGCAGTAGATGCAAAAAATTGATCACAAAGAGGATGTTTTAAGTGCAAAAACTCATTTAAGGTCATACAATGATTTTTAGCAGGAAGCTAACAGAACAATTAAAAAGGACAAAAGAGGTTGCTCGTGACATATGACACTGAGGTTGTACATAGCTGCTTTATGTTTTCTTTAATCCAGTTCATAAAAAATAAAAAATATCTTTGGAGATTCCTGCTGAGGAACATAAAATTTTCAGATAAATGCAATTATATTCATGGCATAGCAGGAAACAATACAAGAAGAATGATGAAAGGCTGGTAAAGCCCAGGACTTAAAGAACTAAACGCTGCTTCTTGGTAAAGTTGCAATGAATCTAGAGTGGTCAATTCTACTGATAAAGCTGCCATTTGAAGATGATATGCACTGTACAGGGTTGGAGCATTAAACGTTTGAAGCAAATGGAGAACTTCATATTGTCGTGTGACTAAGCAAAGTTTCACTGTTAATTATCAAATCACGTCTCTTCAACTAAAATTTTATGTTTAGTTTTAAACTCTAAATTGGGTTATGAATCTTTTTGTTTCAGTATTATAGTTGATTAAATTTTCCCATGATGCCTCAGGATACAGAGAAATTTGGAGAAAATGAATAAATT
The DNA here is from genome assembly GCA_004027595.1 of Dinomys branickii. Lineage (NCBI taxonomy): Eukaryota > Metazoa > Chordata > Mammalia > Rodentia > Dinomyidae > Dinomys > Dinomys branickii. Next base: position 18,464 of record PVLD010011316.1, read on the forward strand.
TAATTTTTTATTACTACATGTTTGCAGTACATGATGTTTACATTCCTTGTGTGGCAGTAGTACGTGTATGTAACACATTTTAATGCCTTTTTCAATCCCTTTCCTCCTCCTCTCTGCATTTCTTGATCCCCTTCCCATTGAAAAACATGTATTCTCCACTTCCTATAACCTATCTTTTACTTTACTCTGTTTATAATTTTGGATTCTCATAGAAAAGAAACCTGACTTATTTAAGCCCGTGTTTGATTAATTCCACTTATTATTATAGTCTCAAGGTGCATCCATTCCCCAACAAATGACTTAAAGAGTTTCAAATCCTGTCTCTACCACTGAGGAGATATGTCATCTTGGGAAAATGACTTAATTTCTCAAATCCTCTCTGTTCTGACCTAAAATGAGTAGACAAATCCTTGGGCTGTTGAAATGATAAATGAGAGAACATAAATAAAGCATTTAGCAATTGTTTGAAACACAGTAATAATATTAAATGAGATCTACTTGAAAGAATTAAATATATAATTCAAGTGAGGCAATTAGCAAAGTATTCAATACATGATATTATAATAACAACTATAATGGTAATTTTACATTATGTAAGGATAGAGAATAATTTACAGCTGAGGGAAAATTACAAAAGAGCCTGAAAAATTAAACTTTTAAAAATAACACAAATAGTGAAAGAATACAGGAATAAATAAATTGTATCAAATATAGAAAATTATCGGCAAATGTGCGATAGTATGTCTTCCTTGAGACTAACTGTTATTACTACTCACCAAACCTCATGAAAATAATTGCTGTTATCAGTTCCATGTTTATATGCTTATGATTGCAAACATATGTAACTATGTGATGAAATCTGATGTATTATTCTACAACTGGCTTTGCTCCTTAACAATATGTAGAGATCATTCCTTGTCAGTATATAGATATCTACCTCATTTTTCTCTTAACTATTCCATAATGATTTGTAATGTGAATGTACTCTGATACCTTATCCACACCCACAACCATGAACTTTTGAGTTATCTCTGTTGTTTCTCCATGAAGCAGCCTTGCAATGAACATCTGTGTAAGTGCTTCTTTTTAAATAAATATTTATGTGGGACCCAGTCATAGAAATGAAATTATTGGTTTGCAGCGAGTGCATAATTAAACACTGGATAGATGCTATAAAACTGCCTTCAAAAGGCACTTCCAGTTCATACTATCAATAATGTATGTTGGTATTTGCTTGTCTACACTCTTAGAAATGCTAGAACACTGAGCATTGTTTTCTACTCTTTCTGCTTTTTACTCTCATTTCTCCTCTGATGGGAAAGTTTTTAAAAATATATTTTTCTAAATTTTTGTGTGGTGAAGTAGTATCTCTCTCTATGCTTACTGGTAAATTGGGTAGCTTTGTGTTTAAAACATCTGCGGATATGCTTTGTCCATTAATACGTATTGGATTACTTGACTCCTCCCATTCTCATTACAATACATTCGCTATTTGGAATTTCAAAGCTTTTTCCATTGCATATAACAAAAGAATTTCTGCCCTATCACTTTTGTTCCAGCTATTTAATATCTTTTAGAGTTAAAAAGTTCAATCGTTGGTGTATTATCTCTCTATATTTTTCTAAATTCTAGGTTTGGTATGTTAAGAAAATGCTCCTCACTTCAAAAATATTTTCCGTGATCTTCTTTAGATACTTTTAAACATGTCTACTTTTTAAAAATTTTCTACTGAATTCTGAAAAACATTTCTAGCTGTGGTGTGGTGCGGCAGATGGAATTTTTGCAAAATACTTATAAAAAATATCCAAATATTCTATGTTTTATTAATGGAACAAACTTTTCCATGTTGTTTTGAAATGCCACCTCTATCACCTGTTCAATTCTCATAAATAAATGTGCCTGTGTCTGGACCCTACTGTTTTTTATTATATATTTGTCTGTCTATGTAACCTATTGCTCTAATGTACTGTCTTAATTGTTATAGCATAACATTATATTTAAAACATGTTGATAGAAAATGCACTACTGACTTTTTGTTTAATACTTCATTTATGCTTTTGCCTGTTCATATTTTCTTTAGATAAACATTAAAAACAAAATTTTAAATGGTATAAATATCCTCTTAAAACTTTGTCTATCATGGTGAGAGGTGGGGATGATATTTATGCTACCAACTTCACCTATGGAAATCCATTATATCATGTATTATAATTCTAAGCATATTTTACATCTTATTTACATTTGATCTTGGAAATACAATTTTATGTTTTAATATTAAAATACAAATATATTATTCCATTTTCTAATTAATTGATTCACTGTATATTTTGTCAGAAATTCTTTTATATATTTTATCAATGTAATTTTTGATGGTTACAGACAGTTTATTGGATTTTTGGTTGTTTCTTAGTGGACCAATACATGGCAAATGAAGAATGTCAATTTTGTTTCTGCTTTTGTAATAAATATTGAACCCAATTTTATCCACAGAGAATGGATCCTTAGAATTATTTTTCCCAGTTTCTCTTAGATCTAAAATTTTGGAAATGATTTAGGATGAGCAAATCTTATATACTCCAATCATACTTAATTTAGATGGGTTATATGGAAAAAGAAGCATGTAGGAGTCGACTATTATGATCATCTATACTATAGCAAAGACATTGTGATTTTAGAGGCAGAATCTAGTCTGGTAATTTTCTCACTGCTAAGCAACTTGCTTATAGAAGAGCTCACTGTTCACAGAAAGAGTAGTTCCCTTGGTGGCCCAATTCTTTACTGTGGCTTTAAAAGGTATTTTTCTAGAAGATTCAACATGGCTGAATAGAGGAGGAGCTGCAATGGAAAAAAAATTCCGGGAGTGAAAGTCAAAGGATGGAAAACAATAGTTCATGTGACAGAATGCCAGAAAAAATTAGGTTTACCTGTTCTCTTTTCAGACAAAGACAACCAGCAAGACTTTTCAGGACAAAGAAAGTCACTACATACTTGTTAATGGAAAACTCCAAGAAGAAATAACAGTCATAAATATATATGCACCAAATACTGGCACACCAATTATATGAAACAAATATTAACAGACATGAAAAATCTGATAAGCAGTAACACATTGGAATGAGGAAACTCGCAAATGGGCAGATTAATTAGATAAATAATTAACAAGGAAATATTAGAGCTGAAGAAAACTTTTCAAAAAATGGACTTAGCAAATATCTACAGAATTTTCCACACCACATCAGAATACACACCTTTCTCAGCTATCCATAAGATAGCCTCCACAATAGACCACATACTAGCTCATACAACATGCTTAAGTAAATTCAAAGGAATTTAAGTGATCCTATGCATACTATCAGATAGCAGTGCAATTCAAAATCAATGGAAAAAGAGACCACAAAATTACTTAAAGACAGAAATTAAATAAATCTCTAGTCAACAAACAATGGACCACAGATGAAATTAAAGAAGGAATTAGACAGTTTCTACAATGAAATGATAATACCAATACAACATACTGGAACTTATGAAATTCAATGACAGAGGTCCTATGAGGGAATTTTATAGTGGTAAATTGTAACAACAGGGAAGCAGGAACAGCTCATATAAAGAACCTAATGTTGGGGCCAAGTAGATAGCTCAGCGGTACAGCACCTGCCTGGCAAGCATGAGGTCCTGTGTTTGATTCCCTATACCAAGAAAAGAAGAATGTAAAGTTGAACCTCAAACTTCCCCCTAAAAAAGTAAGTGAAACCCATAGCTTGTACAAGCGAGGAAATAAAAATAACAGAGTAGATATTAATGTAATTGAAACCAAGAAGACAATGCAAAGAATCAATTAATTGAAGAGTTTATTGTATGAAACAGTAAATAAAATGGGCAAACTTCTAGACAAACTTATCAACAAAAGGAGAGAAAAGACTCAAGTCCATACAATAATGAATGAAATTGCTGAAACCCCAACAGATCCTGCAGAAATCCAGATCATCAAAACATACTTTGAAAACCTATATTCAAATAAGATGAAAAAATACAAAAGAAATTGGCAGATTCTTAGATTCATATGAATTACCAAATTCATATAAATTTGGTAATTCATATGAATCCAGATGATCTAAAAATTCTAAATAATCCAATATCAGTTAGTGAAATCAAAGATTCAATTAAAAACCTTCCAACAAATCAAAGTTGAGGTTCTGCTGGATTCAAGATTCAAGATTCAATTTCAGGCTCTGATGATTCTACAAGCAAGTGAATTCTACAGGAAATTTAGAGAAGATCGAATGCCACTACTCCTCAAGCCCTTTAATAAAATCAAAAGGGAAAAAATAGTCCCAAAGTAATTCCTAGAAGCAAGTATTATCATAATATGAAAACCAGTGAAAGGTCCAATCCAAAAACTGAATTACAGGCCAATCTCCCTAATAAACATAGATGCAAAATTCCTCAATAATATACTGGCAAACAGAATGCAGGAAATCATGAAGAACATTATACACTGTGACCGAGTGGGATTTATACTATGGATGGAGTGATGACTCAACATACACAAATCAATAAAATATATCATATCAACAGAGTCAAAGACAAAAAACCATATGATCAACTCAATAGAAGCAGAAAATGCATTTGACAAAATTCAACCCCCATTCATAATAAAACCCCTGTAGAATACTGAAATAGATCTCAATGTGGTAAAAGCCATCTATGAAAAACAAAAAGCCTACATCATAGTAAATAGTCAAATGCTAAAAACATTCACTCTAAAATTAGAATTAAGACAAGGATGTCCACTATCATCACCCCTTTTCAATATAGTTCTGGAAACAATAGCCAGCGCAATTAGATAAGAGAAGAAAAAGTAATAAGGATATGAAAGGTAGAAGTTACATTATCAGTGTTTGAAGATGACATGATACTCTACCAGAAGACCCCCAAACTCTACCACATGACTTTTAGATTTAATTACCATATTAAGTCACATAGCTGGATACAGTGTCAATACTCAACAATCAGTAGCACTTCTGTACACAAATAACAAAAAAACTGGGATTGAAATTAGGGAAACATTATATTTCACATTTCACTGAAAAAAATGAAATACTTAGAAATCAATCTAATGAAGTAAAAGTGCTTTACACTGAAAACTACAGTACCCTGGAAAAAAAGATCAAATAGTAAATCAGAAGAAGAAAAGATATCCCTTCCTCTTGGTAGGAAAACCAGCATCGTGAAAATGGCCATGCTCTAAAAATTGTTATACACATTTAACGCAATCCCAATAAAAATATCAATAGCAAATCTCATAGAATTAGAGAAAATGATCTTTAAATTTATTTAGAACTACAAGAGACCTAGAACATAAATTATTCAGGGTAACAAATACAAGATGAGGGGCATCACAATCCCTGACTTGAAGTTATACCACGAAGCTACTGTGACTAAAACAGCATGATACTGGAAAAAAAATAGACTTGAACATCAGTGGAATATATTAGAAGATGCAGAAACATCTCTAAACTTACTTAACCACTTGATCTTTGAGAAAAGAAGCAATCATTTCCACTAAAATAAATATAGTCCCTCTTTAATGGTACTGGAAAAACTGCCTTTCCACATATTAAAGATTAAAACAAGGCACTAAACTAAAATCATGATGGATCAAGGATCTCAATATTAAAACAGAAGCACTGAATCTGTTGGAAGAGAGAGTAGGTAGAACTCTTGAAGTCAAAGGTAAGCAAAGATTTTATGAACAATACCCCAACTGCACAGAAATATTACAAAGTATCAACAACTCAGATTTCATCATCTTAAAAGTTTTGCACTGCAAAAGTAATCACCAAAAGAATGAAGAAACATCCCAAAATATATGAAAAACATTTTGCCACCTGTTTGTCAGACAATGAGATAATATCTAGACTATATAAAGAAGTAAAACAAATCATATATATGGAAAAACAATATTGAACACAACTGGTCATTCAAGAGATAACATTAAAGCATTAATAAAATTTCATTCTTCTCCAGAAGCAGTAGCTATTAGCCAAAAATCAACCAACAACAAATGCTGGCAGTGGAGTCGGCCTAAAAGTTAACCATCTCCAGTGCTAGTTGGAGTGTATGCTAGTCTAACCACTGTGGTAATCAGTGTGAATATTCCTAACAAAAACTAAAAGTAGAGGTTCTATTTGACCTAGTTACTCTATTTTTTGGTATCTTCCCAAAATAATTGAAGGCATCATACCACAATGACATACATATCCCCATGAATATAGCAGCACGGTTTGCAATATCCAAATTTAGAAACAGCCCATATGCCCACCAACTAATGAATGGATAAAGACAATGTGGGTTTTCTTTTTAAAACTGGAAGGATAAACTTCAGACATTTCTCTGTAAGTGAATTGACATTCTGACCATAAATTTAAGTGAAATAAATTGGATAAACATGTGTAGATATCAAACTGTTTCTCTGGTGTGAGAAACTGAAATTGTAAATAGGAACCAAAATATATAATCAATATTTTATAATAGGACGAAAATATTCACATGAGAAGGGGAATTAGGAATAAGGGAGGGGGCTATGAAGGAAAGGAAGAGAAAATAATGAGAAGAGTAGGAAAAAAGAAAAACAAATCTTTAGCAAATGAGGAGGGGAAGAGGGTTTGAAAGAAGGGGAAGGGAAAAGGGAAAAAAGAATCAAGATATGTCATGAACAGGTACAAATTGCTTATGAGGAATGTGATCATCGTGTATATTTAAAATGTAACAGTAAATTTAATTAAGAAAAGACTTATTCTTGGTAGATTCCAATTTTACAGTTTTGTGATGATTAATAAATACTATTGTTTTTTTCTATTTGCTTTGATTTTCATTGCCTGAAAGAAATAAAGTCTGACCAACCTGCTTTTCAATATTTAAAGTACATTGGATTATCTTGTTTTATTTCAATGGGCAACAGTTAAAGAACGATGTGGAACTACTGTCAGCAGTAATAGGAATACTGGTGCTGTTTCTGATTTCAATTCAAATGATCTATACATACATATTTAGGACAATGTTCACTGTTATATTATGTATATTTTTATTAAGCTTATTGGTACATTGAGGTATATATAATGATCACATTTTATGTAAATATACATGATATAAATTGATTTCTTTTTCCCATTCTCCTACCCTCCCTTCAACCTTTCTTCCTCTCCTTATTTACAACAGCTTTTTCTCCATTATTTCCTTCTTTTCTCATTTTTTCTTTTACCCACCATGGGATTTTTGTCTTAGTTTGCTAAGAAGTTACTCATTTTAATATCAAATTTCTTGAAATTTATCAAATATTTTTGTATCTTTAAGTAATAGAATAATTATATTTTCAAAAAAAATTATCCATTTTATTAATATGCATATGCTGGTATTATACTATCCATAAAGTTTGGAGATAAATAATAAGTACCTATATCTTATATATTTTAATACATAGTTTATTTTATCTACTATTTCATAAATTTTTAAGTGAATTCCTACAATTTATGCTTACAAATATGTGTATTTCCCTCTCAGGAAAGAAATCATTTTCTGGAAATGAGACAACACAATGTGTCATCCTGTGTTAGTCACTTTCCTATCACTGGGACAAAATAGTCAACTTGCTCAAGTTAAAGGAGGAAAAAGTTATTTTGGGGGGTTTCAGAGCGTGAAATATATGGTTACTGCGAGTAAGGCAGAAATGACCTGTGGGGGGGTCTGGCAGAGGAAAGCTCTCAACAGAGGACAGCAGGGAAGCAATTAGAATCCAGAAGAATATACTATTCCAGGCTATGCCCCCAGTGGCCCCTTTTTCAACTGGACTCCACCTCTTAATACCACATTCAGTCATGAACTCATAAATGGATTCATCGACTGGTGTACACAGCAACACCACAATCCAATCACACATGAGGCTTGGAAGAGAATGTTTTAGGTCTATACCATAACAATGTAAAGGAGCCATATTTATAGGCAGCAGAAATTTTTGTTGTTTTTGTTGCAGAGAAAGAGACTTTTCTCATCCAAACCTAGAAAGTGCCATCCCATTCATTCTGTGTTGGAAAGTTTTATGAAGAAGCACTAAAAGATAATGCAACTATTTCTATGACAAGAAAGTAAAATAATTATCTAAATATTCTAAAGGCTTAGCACGTTAACATATGAGCAAAACGAGATTAGAATGTACAATTTCAAAATGTAGATGTTCATCAAGTTAACAGAATTTCTGTTCTTTTTACAAGTTTTGAATATCCTGACAAATCCTTTAGATTTAAATAGAGAAAAAAATGTTTAGGCATGGTTGAACAGCCCTGTAATCTCTACTCTCTGGAGGGCTGAAGCAGTAGGATCACAAGTTTCAGACAAGCTGGGACAAGTTAGTGACATAGCAAGACTACCTAAAAATAAAATTGAAAATAAAAATAGAAACAGCTGGACATGTTGCAACATGCCTGTAATCATAGCACTTAGGAGGCTGAAGCATGAGGATCTCTGTGAGGTTGAGGCCAGACTGGGCTACAAAGTGAGTTCAAGGTCAGCCTGAACTGTATAGTGAAACTCTGTCTCAAAAAGTCAAAAAGTAAATAAATGGACAGATGATAGATAGATAGATAGATAGATAGATAGATAGATATGAGAAAAGGGCTAAGAATATAGCTCATTGCAGAAGTGCTGAGTTCAATCTAGTACTGAAAAAATACAGAGAGAGGAAGAAGGAAGGCGAATAAGAGGCACGTAGCTAAGTGTAAAGGCCCTGGGCTCAATCTTTAGTACTGAAGAGAGAGAGAAAAGAGGGAGACAAAGTATAACAGTAAAGTTAAAAATTAAAATATGTGTAGCAACGTAGAAAACATAGCAATGCGTAACATAATATCAACTGTTATGAAAACTGATAGTAGCAGACAAAATCTTACAAGTAACTATTTTACCATTGATGCATAATGACATCCCTGTATATATTCATTATTGTACACTGATTTCAAAGTTGGAAGTAGAAAAAAAGCTCAACTAAAGAGCTAAGTAGAATATCAAGTAAGAGAAACAGTATTTGTAGATTTGATTTGCATAAAGTCATTGGCTAAAGGCTTTCGGCATTAATGATACTCATCACTAAGATCAAAGTGATTCTATATAATGGCAAAATACAATTGCACTCTTCATTTAGATAAAATTAGAAAATAATCATACAGGTTGTTTTCAACACTTTTCCTTTCAGACACTTGTATACAATAATTCAGATGGTTTTACCAAATTACCTTGTGTATTTTTATTGATCAGTTGACTCTCATGCCAAGGTCAAACATTTTATTACCTTGCCAGTTATTAAGTTTTCTGGACATTAACTGATCAAGTTTAGAAAAATAATCAAGATGGATAATACCTTTTCAAGTTTTCTAAGAGGAATGCAATAATGAAGGTCTGAGGTGTCAAATTAGATGATAGATAGATGATAGATTGATTTATCGATCAATAGATATATATCAACTATATTTTATTGATTTAAGAAAAATTAAAGGCTATCCCCCTCTTTCATAAGATGATAGCTGGGATAAACATTGTGAACTGAATGCAGTAAACATAAAGTTTTTATAAAAGTCATACGTTCATGTCCTCACCTACTTAAAACTGTGCGTGTACTTGTGCAAAAAAATTCAGAAGCAGTAAACCTACGGAAATCAGAGTTTTTATTTAGATATACATTTTCTAAAGTTTTTACTTAATTTTTACATTTGTAGATATAATATGACTTTGTTGATAAAATGCCATTTATTAATATCTTGCTTAAAGGAAACAAATTAGAATTTTTTACCTCTCTTCTAAAAAGAAGAGGAATCTATTTCTCATTGCTCTGCAGTGCATATTGATAAATATCCCACTTCAATGAAAAAAGCAAAAGTATAACAAATATGAAACAAGCAAAGTTTGGTCTCCATTTTATCTCAAATTAATTAAGAAAAAAATCTAATTTCCAACTGTAATTGTCAGTCTGCCTATTTCTCTATCAACGTTTGTTTTGTAGATATTAAAAGTATGTTACTATGTACGTGCATTTGGAGTTTGATGTCATCTTGGTAAATTAATCTCTTTATTCTTAAGAAATATTCCTTTACTTTTTTTTTTTTTTTGGCGGTACTGGGAATCAAACTCAGGATCCTGTGCTTGCTAGGCAGGCGCTTATTACACTGAGCTATATCCTCAGCCCTTCTTAAGAAATATTCATCCATATTTTAGCAACAATTGTTGCTTTTAAAGTCTACTTTGGAAGATATTAGTATAGCACTTCAGCTAACATTGATTATATGATTTTTTATCCTTTTATTTTTAACTTTGCCATTAATTTAAAAATTAATTTCTTATAGATGGCATATTGATAGGTCTTGGACATTTTCATGCAATATGTAAATGTATGACTTTCAATTAGACTTGTATACCATTTATATTACTGAACTAGTTGGGTTTATGTCTGTCATTTTTATAAGTATTTTCTATTTGCACTATCTGGTATTTGTCTCCATTTTCCTACCAATGATTTATTTTCCATATCAACATTTTGAAAATAATTATTCAATTTTCCCTTTTAAGTTTGCTCATTAATTTTACATCTTTGATTTCAAAATGCAGTATTTACTCTAGCACTGTATGCATCTTTATTTTGTTCAATGCTCCATTTAAATTGTATAGTTATTCAGTGTCTCTTACTTTTGAGTAACATGCAAAGTACTGAGACATGTAGGTGCTCAATAAACATTCATGTTAATGTTTACCTGTTATGAGGCATTCTAAATCCATTATTCCTATTCCTCTTTCTTCCATCTCCTAAATACACTTTCATAACTGAGACTTCCTTTACCAATTCTACAATACATTGCCAAATTGAGAACATTACTACCTTGCTGTATTGACTTTAGGGTTAAATGAAATAGCATAGGTGAAAGTGTCTGGGATACAGTAAGTGCTCAGTTAACATTAATTTTATTTTTCTGGACTGAAAAAAGCAAAGAATAATTTTCTTCTTTATCTATCTACACTAATTTATTCTGTGGAGCTATAATTTGTAAGATGATCAAGATGGCTTTGGGAAAACAAATACATTTTGACGGTTTTCCCCTTAAACATTTTTTTTAAATTTTTCTCTATGCCTCCTAGAAATATCATTCATTCTTGAATTATGTAGTATTCCATCTGCTATAAAACACGGAGATAATTGCAAGTATCAATACTTAAACTTAATTTTCACATTAAAGTAAGAAATCAAGGCAGGCATACTGCACACATCTGTAATCTCAACACTCTGGGACACTGAGGCAGGAGGATCTTGAGCTCCAGACAGACCTAAACTGCATACTGAGACCTTGTCTTAAGAAACAATAAATAAATAAATTTATGAATAAATAAATATAAAATATCATTTTAATGACTAGGTTGGCTTAGAAGTTCAACTGATTTTTCTTGGTTAGCAAGGCTTCTTGCTTCATCTACTCTTGTTCTCATGAGTAACATTATTAGGTGAATTCGCATGACCTCAACTAGGAAAACTGGGGTACCATATATATCTCTACCTCTAGCAAATTACCTCAACATGTTGTTAAGTAAGGTGAGGCTGTAAGACTAAGCAAGCCCAAAAACACAGTGTTTCAAGTCTTTGGGTGACACATTTTGTAGCCAAAGCTAGGCCAAATCCAAAGTCCAAGCAGGAAAATAGTGCTACCAGCCACCATTTCAATGGTAGGATTACTGAAAGTCATAAAAATTAGGACCATTAATATTATTAAACTCTCAAACCCAGGGTTAAATATGCTGTAAGCAAATGAGAGTTAAACTTCTTGGTCCTCAGAAATCAGGGATAAAATTCTAGTGTTTCTGAGACAGATGTGTGAACAAATAAATGAATTTGCATCTCAAGATGTTTAGGTAGAAATCTATACACACAGCAGTGGTTGGTGCAGAGAAAGAAAGGCTGATAGGTTCTCCTTGGAGGACAGACACAAGAATGCATATGGGCAAAATCTGCAGAATAACTCTGGATATGAACTTCAGTACACATAGCTGTTAGGACAAGAGAACATCATGTTCTCTCATTTTGAAGCACTTCAAAGTATGGCCTAAAATTCATTCATTAAATGAATTATTTACAACAGACCACTGATTAGAATAAAAGAGAGAAAAAACAAAATATGCCTCTTTTATGTCATGAATGATATGATGTTCATTGGCTGTATTTTAATTAAAATAAGTGTGATTTTTATATTTATTTCATGTTGATATTTTCAGTTGTGTAGTTTATGAAATGGTGATTTTATACACACCGGGTTTTGAGATTCAGAAATAACAAATCTTATAATGTGTTACTGATAATTTTATTCTATTCTCAAATGCAAGAAGTACTAAAAATGTACTAATAATGTCAAAAAGAATTGATGAGAAATAAAAATAAAGAACTATTTTTAGTTAGATTAAGCCAATTTTAAAATGAGATTCATATAAAAATTCTCTAAAATATTCATATTGTGGAATGTTAGATAGTATTTAGCACATGATAGTAAAATGCACTTAATATAGAGCATTGTCATTATTTATTAAAAGTTCACTTAACCTGAGACTTGTAGATTTACATATCCCTAATTTTCATGAACCTTTCCTACTGCAACAACCAATTTCATGCCTATCTCTTCCACCATTGTTACATTTTATGTAATGAAAACAATGTAATAAACCACCCCCAAAAATCTGAGTAAAAATTTCTTAGTCTCACTTTTGCAAAAGAACATGGAATGTAATTAGTCCAAATGTCGTTTACTACCCAAATATACCCCTATAGATCAGAAAATAAGAAAATACCACTTATTTGCTGTAGATACCAAATAAGAGGTATATGTTCCAAAAGAAAAGATTAACAATTATAGAATAAAATGCAAACTATCAAAACCTGAACCTAAATCTTAAAGCATACTGACTATTCCCCAAACGCTTCAGGCTTATGTCTTCTCCACACAACATTTTATACTGCTAAATATATAACACTGTGTATATTAAAGCCATTGAAAGAATTACTATTGAACTACTTTATCTGTTTAGTAAATGTGCTGTTTTATAAATTCATCAAGGGTAGAAGCCACACATACTACTATGTAGCTTTCCACTTTCCCCTGTTGTAAATCAAAATGAATATAGGAGTTGCAGAGACAACTTCTAAAAAGACTACTGGGAATACTGCTGAGGAAGTTGGAGAGACCAATAGGCAAACTACTGGGCAGACATGTAGAAAGGATGCTGGAGAAACTGTGAGAGCAACTTACGCAGAGATTTCTGGGAAAGTTGCTGGAGAAACTGCCATAGAGATTGCTAGGGAGGCTGTTGGTGAGGTTGTTGATAAAGCTACTGGATATAGATGAATGTAAACAGTGGATGAATGGTCAGGGGGTGGTTAGGCTAGGTATGGTGGGAAATCTGAACCATAAGTCTACATTTCTTCCTGTTCTGTATCAATGATATTATTCAAGTAAAACTTGTTATCTTGAAGAACAGACTCCCCTACGACAGACAGGTGGAGAGGCAGGGCTTGCAAAGATAGAAGCTGATGTTTGCTGTCATCAGCCAGGAGACTGAGGGTGTACTGTGGGAAGGCCAATCAAGGGCAGAGATCACAGGACTTTCCTCAAGAGCTGGTTTGTCCACTGTACTCCTCAGTTCCATATCACCTATTCCACAAAGTCTTCTACTCACTGCTCTGGTGCCAGGGAGTCGAAGGACAGAAGAGTCTCTTCACTGAGCGGTGGAGTGTCTTGTAGTTAACCAGGAAGATGTGACACATCAGACAAATAGCTGAATGTGTGGTTAGGAACCAGGACTGAGAACTTTTGGTGTAATGACCTGACAAAGGGGATAGAACCACTGTAGGTTTTAGCTGTGGCTGCTCTTCTTCCAAATTCAGATTACTTATCAAGCCGGTCCCACTCTCTGCCTCTACTGAAGTCAGCTCCTTTTCTGCAGGCTCAGCAGGAGATATCACTTTGCCTATCTCCCGGGTGTGTACAGTGGTCTGGACATGAGATTCCAACATCAGACAAGTCTGTGAGAGGTGAAAATACTGGCAGTCCATTGGGTATCACCTCAAAATTCTAGTCAGGAAAGAAATTGTACAATTTTTGTGAGTTGAAGTTAAGTCTTACTGGACTCGGTACTATTGGCTCAGAGCTCTTTTTCTCCCAGCCCAAAGCTTAGTGTTGTGACTTGGGAATGAATGTTGCCATTTAGGCCCAGGAATATTGCTGGATGGTTACAGTCTCCTGAAAACTGGGACAGAAAGGGTAGGTTCTTGAGGGTGCTGCCATAATTGGCTAATGAATACTATGAGTAGAGACAATTGTAGGCCACATTGGGATGACGGAGGTGTGGAGAACTGAGAAGCAGAGATCGAAATTCCTGAAGAATTAGTGTGAGACACAGTGGATAAGCCATTGGAGCAGGGATTGGCTTGGGGGATATTGCAAGGGGAAAAATAATACAGGACACATTTTATAACACTATTTGTAATAGTCACCAAAAGAATGATGTACAAAAGAGTGCAGGAAATCTGTCCACACGCCAAGACCAAGGAAACTAGCTGAGGGCCTGGATCCCACGGAAATGTCCTGCATGACTCCAGCTAAAGACCTAGAGCTCATAACAACGCCTCCCACAGATTCAACTGGAGGCCCAGAGTCCATGATATATCTCATGGAGACCTGTTTCATGGATCTACACTGGAAAGGCACAAAGGTCAGTGGTGGAATCTAGGAAGTCTGTGCCAGTGGGATGAAGGATCTGTGCTAACAGGCTGAGGGAACTATACTGCAGCCAGGAAGTGATGTGCAAAGTAAGAACCAGAGCTCCCCTGAAAATACTATGGCCATCCTCAGCAACATATTTTTGAATATGGTTACAGGTTTATATGGAATTGTTTTACTTGTATTTCAGCTTTTGTGTAGTTCACAGCACCTTGTAACATTTCATCTGTTGTAGTTTCCAAAATTGAATGGCAGTGCTGGCATTCTGCACATTATGATTCACCCTGCCAAGACCTTCACTATATTTTTGCACATATTTCTAACATCAAATCCTTCCGTTTGTGTGCACAGCCATTTTGCAACTTTTCAACTAGTCAAATAGGTACTCACATTTCTGTTTTCCTCATCTGGATCAAGGAATTGTGCACTCACTGTGTCTGTATCAGTATATTTTTGCTCCATTTCACTGTCACAGGCTCTTTCACACACATGGCCAATTTCAAAGTCATCATCATCATCACCTACCCCCACCCCTTTTCTGTTCAGTAAGGATGTATTTTACCATAATGGATCATCATTATCCATGCACTAGTGATTTGATGTTTCACTTTTAACTTCCTCCCAAACTTGCAAATCTGGTATTTCATGTGACAGTTTACTGTATGAGCCTAATTCTACTGGAAAAATGAAAAGAAAAAAAAATCCTCATGTGGTGTGGGTCTATTGGACCCTCTCTGATGCTTGCGTAAACAAACACAAAAAACTATTCCATGGAGCAGAAAGGTAGGTACAGATACTACTTTGCTACTTTTGCACATTTGCACACAACTTATCATTTGGCATACCAAGTGGGTAACTACATAGATTGCTTCCTGTATCTCTTAGGGAATGGAACTGAGACCACAGTCAGCCACTCTAATGGCAAATTACAAATTTGCAGTGGAAATGTAAGGGATGGTTCTGCTGGACCGCTAACATTCCCATCCATTCAAATCTGGGAGGCAGCATGGGCTCATGCCCCCCATGATGTTGGGGGCTGCAGTTCATATGTCTGCTCAGGCATGTGGAGAAGAGAAGAAACCTGCAGAGGAGGGGATTTGGGATTCAGATTGTGGGCATGCACTACAGGATGCAGCTTAACTACAGGGCCCAAGCAGAACCAACTACATGATCTACTTGGCAGGATAGTATTTGAGCATAGATCTGACATGAATTGCAGAATCATATAACTATGATGAGAATGCAGATATTCATGCAGAGAGCAGTAACACAAAGCTGGAGCATGCCTGATATTTTCCTGGGGAAAAATGAAAAGAATATGACAAAACCAAAAACAAGAAAAATGCAATGAATTCATGAAAGTAATGATGAAAGTGATATGGGTCACTTAGGGTCCTAGAGATTTTACCCTATATGACCGTGGAGGTCATTGAGAGGTTTTGAGCAGAGAATTGACATGATTTTACTTAATTTTGAAATCATTCTGATCTTTGGGTAAAGAGAACCCATGTTAGGAGAAAGAAGACTGGAAGCTTTAGATGTTTCTATATTTCAAGCAAAAAAATATGGAAACTAGATTAGGACAAAGGTGAGAGTGATACAGAGATGGGTATAGACTACAGATTTATTTCAGAAGTAGGACACTAGTACTTAGTGGGAGACTGCATAGCATAAGACATGAAAGACAAAAATCAAGGCTGATAATAACTCTTGTGTTTTCTCTAAAAAAAAGTATCTCTGCCGTTTACAAAGATAGGAAAGTATGCAATACAAAACAAACTGGTATAGAACTTAAGGAATTTGCTTTCCACACCTTAGGTATAAAATATACATGATGAAATTATAGAGTAAGTGTTTAAAAACATGAATCAATTTCAGAGTGAGGCCTAGGTTAGAAACACTTATTAGGAGTGTAATTATGTAAGTGGCATTCAGAGTTGAGTTATGGGATCATTAATAATGTGAGTGCAGATACACAAGAGATTTAAGGACTTTCTGAGCCCTAGAAATTCCATTGTGTAGAGCAGAGCTAGGATTAGAGAAAAGTAAATGATGCTCTCACTCTGTGTACACAATTTAAAGCGACAGTAATAGACTCTGTAATCAAGAAAATATTACTTTAGTCTGTCTTTAAAATATCAAAATTAATGCAAAATTTACATTGAAAAAATTGCCAAACTTTTAAGTGAAGATATGTTAGCATTACTGTTTTTTTAAATTTTTCTCAAGTTCCAATATGACTCAGAACAAGTAAAGATATATCACATTCAGGTTCAAATTTCTTATAATTAATGTGGTCATTATGTATTCCTAAATTGCACCAATAAACTCAATTAAATTAAAAACAGAGGGAAATGCAGCAAACAAAAGTGTTTTGTAATTTAAAAGAAGTACTTACATTAGAAATGTGATTCAATTATCTATTTCTGATTTTTTTTCACCCATCTTGCTTAACTCTGCATCTTAGAAGGTATATTAATTCTTTTATACATATTGGCATTGCTGGCTTCATTGTCTCTTTAAGGATATTCTAAAAAAACTTTTATAATGCTGGTTTGTTGTTCATTAATTTTTTGAGTTGTTCCTTTTCACGGAAATACCTTATATGTCCATCAACTTTAACAAAACTTTAGCTTGATACATAAGCTTCAGTTCAAGTTGTTATCTCTTGAGTTTTGTTCACTCCAAGCACTTCTGGCCTATAAAATTTTGTAGAGAAGGTTCTATGATTCTTATTAGCTTACATCTATGTTATTCATTGCCCTTCTCTAGCAACTTTTAAAATTGTTTCCTTGTGATGAACATCTGGAATTTTGAGTATAATACAAAGCAGATAAATTTTCTTTTGATCATGACTATTTGGGGTTTTATATGCCTCATTTACTGCATGTTTCTTTCTTACCTAATATTTAGGAAGTTTTCACCATTCCTTCTCTGAACAGGTTTGTTATCACATTTGTGTTAATTTCTGATTTTTCATGCATCTAATTATGTTTAAATTAGTCTTCTTTGCATGATGTAACAGTTTTTGCATCCATTTCTCATGTTTTAAGGTGTCTTTGAGTACTTGGTTTTTGAAGACATTAGCTTTTACTAAGTCTGTGATTCTGTCTTCACACTGTTCATATCTACTGACCATCTTTTCAATATGATTTTTGACCTTTTGTATTTCTCATTGAAACATTTTTTGGCATGTGTTTCTTTGGTGAACTGTTCATTCAGGTTTTGTATTGTTTTGTTTAGCTCATCTAGCTTTTTATTAGTGCCTTCTGACAGCTGCTGCATCTTTTTTATTTACTTCCATTATCTGTTTAGTTATATCTTCTCTAATTTCTAAAATTTTTTCCTCTGGGATGCCTTATAATTGCCTTTGCTATCCTTTCAGCTAATTTGGAAGTATAGCTTATGCTATGATGCTGTTCAGTAAGCCCTGGATTGGCTTCAGGGGAATTTGGAGTTTGCGAAGATATTTTTTTTGCTGCTTTTAAATGTGAATCTATTGTTTATGTTTGTAGTTGTTTTGTTTTGTGACATTTCTAAAATTAAAACTACAGTACTCTGAAAAAGGGGATCAAAGAAGTTATCAGGAAATGGAAAGATATTCTTGGTCTTGGATAGGCAGAATCAATATAGTTGAAATGGCTATAGTTTCAAAGTTCTTATATAGATTTAGTGCAATCTCAATCAAATAATGTAATGGTTGATTGCCTGTGTCAATTTGAGAAGTTTAGAAGATTAACTAAGTAGGCTCAGCAGTTTTACAACCTAGGGTATAGAAGACTCACCCTAGGATGACTCATCACCTGTATGATGTAAAGGGGAAATGAGGCAGGACAGACTCATTTCTGTTCTTCTGATGAGTTCCAGTCTTCACCTTCAACTTGAAAGTCATCTCCTGGCTTCTACTGCAGGCTCTTCTCCTCCAGCCATAAATTATTCAGTCTTCCATTGTAGACTCTTCAGCCCCCTCTCATAGACCCATTAGCTTCCTGATACAAACTTGCCTGGGACTGCAGTTGACTCCAGATGTTAGACTGAAATTTTCAGTTTCCAGTGTACAGACACCCTCTGCATGCTTCTTCATCCAACTTCATGGCTGACCATCACAACCTAATCTTTAATTTACCATACATCTGTATATCCTATGTTTAACTTTTTCTCTAGTAAACTTGGATTGATATAAATACCAAAAACATTTTTTATAAAAGTGTAAAAAGTAATACTAAATTTCTTATGGAACAAGAAGAGATCTAGAATAGCAAAAGCAATTCTGGGCCAAAGATCAAGGCAGGAGGTATCATGATCTGAGACCTCAAGTTACACTGAAAAGGTACAGTCTTTAAACCAGCCTGGTATTGGCAGAAAAAAAAATGAAAAACATACATGTGGATCAGAGGAACAGAATTTAAGACACAGAAACAAAAGTAGGCACGTTTTACTATATGATCTCTGACAAAGAGGACAAATGTTTTCACTAAAAAAAAAAAAAATCCCTTTAATAAATGATGTGGGGAAAACTGGCGATAAATATCCTGAACACTGAACCTAGACTCATACCCCTTACCATACTTTAAACTGAAATCAAAATGTATCAATGATCTCAAAATTAATATAGAAATATTAGTTTGCTGGAAGACAAAATAGGTAAAACTCTCTAAAACACAGAAAAGGCAAGAGTTTCTAATTAAAAATCAGGCTACACAAGAAATAATACCAATAATCAACATACGGAATCACATTAAAATATAGAGCCTTTGTACAGCAAAGAAAACCACCAACAAAGTGAAGAGACAACCTATAGAGTGAGAAAATAATTTTGGCAGCTACTCCTCAGACAATGGACTAACATATAGAATATATATAGAACTCAAAAAATACTCCCTCATATTTAAAGAAACAATAAAAATGGGCATCTGAAATGTATAGATATTTCTCAGACAAGGAAATAAAACTGATCAGTAAATACATGAAAAAATATTCATCTTCACTGACTATTCAAGAAATGCAAATTAATGCAACATTAAGTTTCCATTTCAGCCTAGAAATAATAGCTAACATCAAGAAATTAACCAGTTACAAGTGCTGGTGAAGCTGTAGGAAAAATGCCTTCTTCATTATTGGTTATGTAAACTGATACAACCACTATATAAAGTAGTATGGAAATCCTTCAAAAATCTAAAAAAAGAAATTCCATTTTACCACTATTTCCCTGCAAGGTATATTCCAAAAAGAGTTTAAAACCTCATACCAGGATGATGTGTGTGTACTCATATTTGCAACAGCTCTATTCATATTAGCTAAACGATAGAAAAAGTCTACATGCCTATCTACATGTGAGTGCTTTTGAAAATATGTTATTCATACACACTGGAGTACTATCTTGTCATAAACTTGAATCATTTGTAGGAAAATGGATTTACATTGAAGCCATAATGTTAAGTGAATTAAATCAGATATACAGGGCTGGAGATATAGCTCAGTGGAATAAGTGCTTGCCTGGCAAGCACAAGGTCCTGAGTTCAATCCCTAGTACCGCCAAAAAAAAATAAAAAATCAGATATACAAGCTTGAACATCATATGATTTCCCTTATGAGAAAAAGTTAATAGGGAAAAGGAGAGAGAAAAAATGTATTGTGTCCTAGGTATGTTTCTCCTTTAGGTTTCTAATTTCACTACAATATTATATGACAGATAAATTTGCAGGCTTTTCACTTCTTTCAATATGCTAAGGTGTTTATTGTTGTTATAAGCATTGTCTATTTTCAATAAAAATAATTTCTTTAAATAGGAAAATCTATTAAGATAGAGAATTGCTCAATGGGTTCCTAGATTTAAAGCAGAGGGCTTGGTTTATGATTGCTAGTGGGTTGATTGTTTTGGTTGGAGTAACAAAAATGATCTAAATCTGATTGTGATCATAGTTGTATAACCTTCTCAATGTGGTAAAATCTATGGATTCTTACATTATAAGTATGTACATTGTGTGTTATGCAAATTTTGGTTCAATAAAGCTGTTATTAAAAAACACAAAAATGATGAATCATACATGTTTGTAAATTCAGGTGAGAAACTATATGAGGCTAAAAAACTAAAAATACTAAAAAAATTCCCAAAGCCTGTTTTTATCTGTAAAGTACCTTTCCCCAAAATATAAAGGAATTTCCCCACAATATAAAGGAACTGGTGTGTGTGTGTGTGTGTGTGTGTGTGTGTATCTGTACTTAATTTGGGAAAATTTGCAAAAGGTTTAAAACATATCAATCTTCAGAGAACAAGATTAGGAAGAAAGAAGTCTTTTACTTTAATTTCATTTTGTTTTGAATACTGTTTAAATGTGTATATGGTATGTTTCATATATATCACAGATGGTGGAATTGTAGAATTTCTTTCCAAGATATAAATATGAATCTAATTTAAGTTTAAAAGTTTAAATCAAAGTGTGATCAAAATATAAAATGAATGTTTCAATTTAAAAAAACTATTATAGGCAAAAGCACATTTCCATAAATCTTCCTCAAATATTCCCCCGTACTTTGAACACACTTATCCAGTCATTCTTGCCACCTTTGTAATCAGTTCTGGAAGTCCTCTCTCCTGTATATCTGTAAAAGGTCTGATCAGATGTGGTGAATGCTACTGCCCAGTGACAGACAATGGAAAGCCTCATAAAAACATTGCATTGTGTCTTCATCCACCTTATTCACCAGATCTGGTAACCTGTGAGTTCTAGTTCTTCCTCAGAGTAAAAATGTCCATGAAAAATAAATATTTTGAATCAATTCAGGATATTAAGTCAGCCACAACATTACAACTAAAGACACAAAGGAGGACTTCCAGATCAACTACTCAAGAAATTGGCAAGAAAAATGGAATAAGTGTGTTCAAAGCCAGGTATATTGTTTTACTGATAGTCAATGGCAGCGAGTATTCTACTTCTATATTTTGTCTAATTTATGTATTCACTACATACTTCAAATACATCTTATTAAAAAGATCATGGTACATGACTGTCCAATAACCTAGTAAATGAAAAATGGATTTCCAAATTTGCTCTATTATTGGAAAGGCTTTATTTTTACCATGAATTTAAATAGATATGCTCACAAAGTTATAAAAATTAGATTGAATAATTTTCTTTGAAATAAATAAGCTGAAGTACATCATCAAATCTTAGATGTGTAAGATTTTAGTCATTTTAAAGACATGTCTATTTCCTAACACAAGAAAACTAATAGGAAATAACTGCTCTTGAGATAAATGTGCTTTAAAAAGACTACATTGTCAGTAAATAGCATAATTTTCATATCAATTGTATTTTAAGAATTATTTCCCCTTTTTATAATTTTTTCTTTCAATGTGATTTTAAAGTATTTTCAATAGTTATGTCTAAATTTCTGCATGACTTGAAATACAAGATTCTTTATTACATCTACCTTGTAGCCTTGACATAAACTGCAGAATTATCTGATTTATATAAATATATTTGATAACTAATTTTATTTCATGGAAACTCAAAAGTTATAGCGCTTAAAGTCAGCTACTCAGATATCACTTAATAATTATGTTGCCTTGGATGAGTGAATTAGACTCTAAAGCTCAATTTTCTTCACTATAAAGTGGGAATAAGTCTGCCTTGTAGGCTTGTTGTAAGGATTAATAATTCTATCTCCGTAAGTTATTTGGAGTAATATACAACATCAAGTACATACTAAATGTGCCATCTATGACTGGTTCTGTCTCTGCAAAGGTATGATATGCCCACACTCCCATACGGTGAGAAACTTAGAAAAAAATGAATAAAAATTGAATGGAAATTGTTTGAGAACATATATCCATGGCTTTCACTCAAAAATTATATTACATTAGGAATTTTGCCATCTAAAGTAGCCATAGGATGAAGGTGCTTAATTATGAGTGCAAAGGTATGCTGTATTAGGAGGTGAGAGATAATGGGCTTATTAAACCTTGACAGTGTGCACACAGATGTGCAGATTTAGAAAAATCATATATCTTCATCTGTAAAATATAACCCATGTTAGAGAACCCATGTTAGAGAACCTATAATTTGTCTTACTGTTCAAAAATTATCCTTACCTTTAAGTAGTGGTTGTTGACTAAAGAGTTGATATATATATATATATAACTTATTGATATGAATGATTTTGGTAAAAATAATTAGTAGTGTGTGTGTGTTTGTGTGTGTGTGTGTGTGTGTGTGTGTGTGTGTGTGTGTGTGCACGCGCGTGCACGCATCCTGTAGTTTGGAGGGAGATACAGTGACTCGGTGCCAGGGACACTTTCTTTTGTAGTACTGTAATAACTTTGAAGTTGGATCTTGCAAGTTAAAAATCAAATAATAAAGAAATATGAAACTTCAAGTCTATAGTTTCATTAATTTTAGTGAATTCTTTGCTTCAACCTTCTACTGTTTTCTACATTTGGAGATGAGTGAAGCACCTCTCTTATAAAAGACATTTTCACACCAAAAGGACAGTAATTCTTTTTATACAGAATCCAAATTGTGCAGAAAGATGTTGCCAGGGTACATTTACCTCCCTTGTGTATGGAAAATAATAATTTTGGTAACTAAACAAAAAAAATCCTCACTGGTAGCAAACTGATACAACAAATCTTTTTCAGATGCATTTTACTGGGGTAAACTCTCTATATGGAAACTTTCCACAGTATTGTCAGCAAATTAAACCAGCAAAAGAAAGGTTAATAATACCTCTGAAGTTGAAAGAGGAAATAACAGATCAGCATTAATGAAATCCCCATGGCTAGAACATCAGCAGGTGTTCTAAAAGATTTTTATGCTTTGAAACAGTTTGGAATTTTAGGGCAGAGTAAGAGGAATAGCTACAGTAGCAAAGCACTCTTATGCAACTGACATAATTTACAAACCCAGTGAGCTTATCTTATATTCTGCCTTCAAGATCATTAACTATAAATGTAGACTGCTATCAAACATCCATTATCGGCGCACAGGTGAGACTAAAGTTGATTTTTATAGTATTTCTTTAATTATGACCCCATGAAGAGAGTTGGAAGATTACACAACTCCAAAGGAGATAATCCATAGCATATTGTAGCCTATGTAAATTACAACCTGCAGGATAAATGTGCAGCCAATTGTGGCCCTCCAATATGATGGTCTTTCCTATGAGTGTTTAAGCATCTACTTAGCAGATGCTCTATTTGGCTCATGTTTCTTAGTTTTAGTGATAACAACAGTGTTGCCAGTTTGTGGATTATTTCTATTATTTCAGATCAATCATGTCAGCAGTTTAGTGGAAGCCAACTTTTAAATAAACACTACAATTTTAATCCTATTAGTGAGCACTGATAATTCAAGAAATAAGCACAAAAGCATCTAAAAGAGTAAATTCATAATTGCTTTGCACTAGCAAAATCAGTTGTATGGAGTTGTATAGTAGAAAGCTTCTGAAGATAATTCTATTGTACCTGTTATCAAAATGTTTTACAAAGAAGAGTTGAGGCAGATTAACAAGTAATCTTGACCATGCTACTGCAACAATTTATTGACATATTTATAAATGTTTCACTATATCATCAAATTAAGTTCAAATATGACAGATTGTGAAGATTGAGGAATTCAAGTGAAAATGGATTTAGGATGAATATAAGCTTAAATGGCAACAAATTGTGTTCATAGTACACACAGCACTGTAAACAATGAAGAAAGAAATTTGAAAGTCACTTTTTCCTTTAGCTATTTGTAAAGTTGTAAGATCAAATATTTCTTTTCAGTTTATCTGAGGTGTCTTCCACTTTGAGAAAATGCAAGTCTTCCGGTATAGACATAAAAGCATATGTGCATGTCACTTTATCCATTGTGTAAGTTCCCCACTGCCAAACATCTTTAGATATTGACAGGAAGAGTTTAAGTCATCAATTTCAACTGCTGCCCCATGAAGCAGTATCAGTAGTCTTTACAAAATAGATATGTAATGAGTTATTTGATTTGCCAAATACTCAATCTGTCTCTACCCAACCTTGAGTGAACTAGTTTTCTTGGCTTCTCTGATGTATCTCTTAGATTCCATATGTAATAAAAATGTCAGAAATTTCTTCACCTGAAGTATTATCCTAGAACAGAAAGAAAGATGGTTGGCAGAGATGATAATGATTTGTACCTGTAGTAACATATGAAATGTGGTGGACAGATTCTAAAGTAGTCATCTTTGGATCCTTGACTCCTGGGATTCACAAATTTATGTAATGCAGTTTCCTTTCACGTAGAAGAGATTACTGCCTTGCCTATAGGAAATTGAATATGATAAAGGTGATGAAATACCAGTTTTATAACTTGTACTAAGTGAAACCACATATTGCTAGAATGCTTGTTTTCTATTTCTTATTGTCTTTGAGGAAGCAATCCATGCATCAAGTGGTCCAAGTAGAGAAGACCATGTAATATGGTGGTCACTGTGAACTGAGAAAAGGCTTTAAAAAGAAAGAACTCATTAGCCAGAAGGTTCATGAATTCTGCAACAATCCAGGGGAGCTTGGAAGCACATCTTTTTCTTGATGAGTTTGCAGCTCTGTTTGACACTGAAGTCACTGTCTGGAGATATTCTAAAACAGAGAATCCAGCTAAGCTATGCCTAAACTTCTGGCCTACAAAATCTATGCATTAATAAGTGTGTGTTGCTTTAAGCCAGAGTTTCTGAATGATATTAGAATACACCAGTGGTACATGACTCAATATGATATTTTGGTCTCATCAGTAATTTATTCCAACTAAATAACTTGTTTGAGACTGTTTAGCACAGGGGACTGGCTAATGTGAGTTGGCATTTTAGTGAGTCTTCCTCTCAAAGATAAGTCCATCAATAAATGAATCACAGCTTCATGGAGAAGTGGGTGAAAAAGTGTGACTGAAACTCCCTGACTCTTTGACGATTTATGCTTCCTTTACTCCTCATCTTCTCATCTTTTACCTATGTACTTGCTGTGGGAAAAAAGTGACTCCAGGTACTCAGTATCAGCCCTCCCTTTTTGTCTCTATCATTTTTTTGTCTACTCAATTTCAACTTTACTAAGTACAACATTCCATTCGCCCAAAGTAGGAAAGTAAGTATTGGATTGCGTATATTCTGAGTATCAAGTCCTATGAAAGGCATGAAATAACTTTATTTTTTTCTGCTTCTGGTCATTTAACTGTTTCAACTTTTAAGCATCCCTTGCTGTTTCAAAAGCACAATATTTGATCTTCTTAAGAGACCATTTAGTTTCCCAAATACTACAACATGTTCCTAGAAGAGGGTGGTGAAATTACCTTAGAACACAAATTAATTGTGAAAGATTTGAATTTGCCCAAGTGTTTGAAAAACCCTCAGGCTTAGTGTTTCAAGCATCTCACAACTACAGGCATCTATTAGAACACTGATCCAACAGGAATCCTGGAAAAAGTGAGGGATAAATATTAAGTAGCATTTTGATAGGATAGTTAGCCAGAGTTTAAATATAGTAATATTCATATAATACAATATGAATATATTTATGTAAGACTGTTCTATTGAGATTTTTTCATTATTTTGTGGAATTAATTAATAAGTTTTCCGACCCTCTGAGACAATACCTGTGAGAATTAGGGCAGTCAAATACTGAAGAGAAATTTAAATGTTTGTAAATTAAATAAATTATTAAATGTGTAAGTGAAATCTCAAATTCCCAATTCTCTTTTTATTTCTAGCCACCAAAATCCCCTTACTGAAAGAAAAGCATTTACAAAGACTTTTTTAAAAATATCATGGACATAGTATAATGTCTGCCCTAAAGAGACTTGAAGTGATACAAAACATAATTTTACATACATCAATGAGCACTAAAGACATAATTAAGATATATCCTAATTGTTGACACAAACCTTTCAAAGCACCAAACACATTTTGGGGATAACTGAATGCATACTCAGTTGAAAGTGGGACAGCATACTTAGCTGCATATTATAAACTATATTCCTCACATACTACTACTTATAAGCTATTAATAATCATATAAAATAATTATGGTAATATTTCTATTTTTGAAATTAGACATTTTAGTAAAATTTTATGGCTTTTGTTGAAAATAGTTTGGCACTTTGGAAAAATTTTACATATAGAATTTACCATATGGATTAAAAATACTACTACTAAATATATACCCAAGAGCACTGAAAACATATTTTCATGAAAATGTATGCATTAATGTTGATAATTATTCAAATTAGGGAAAGAGGTATAAAACATGGCACCAAAACATATAGTGAAAGACTTTTCTCATTTATATCAATTTGTTTGTGATATATAATAATTATATTTATTTTGAAGAAAAAATATGTATGTATATCTTATCTTGATAATTTTGCTGTCCATTCTCTCCAGTTTTTTGCCCCTTTTTTTAGCTCCTCTTCCCCATCTTCAAAGAGTCTACCTTCCTGCTTCCTATCTTTTTTTTTCAATTTGCTCTTTAAATTATTGATAGATTTATTTTTCTTATATGATGATATTTAATCATCTATATCTGATTTATTTTGTTTAGCATTACAGTCTGAAGGCTTGATCCATGTTTTTCCAAAGCACTCAAATATATGCTTTATTGCTGAGTAATACTCCATTACATACATATATCATATTTTATTTATCCATTTATCAAAAAAATTATCCATTTATCTATTGATAGGTATCTAGGCTGTTTCAATAATTTAGCTATTTTGAGTTAGATGGCCATAAATATGGAAATTCATGTATGAATGTAATATGATTAATTCTTTCCAAATGATACCCAGAAGTGGTATAGCTAGGTCAAATGGAATTTCTATGTTTAGTTTTGTGGAGACTCTCCTTTCTGATTTCCATAGGGGTTTTACTAATTTGTGTTACCACCAAGAATGTAGAAGTGTTTCATTTTTCTCCACATTTTCACCAGTATTCATAGTTTCTTGAGCCCTTAATTATCATTTGTCCTGGAGTAAGATGAAATGTCAGTGCTGCTTTGATTTATATTTTCCTAATGTCAAAGATGTTAAACGTTTTTTATGTATGTTTGGCCATTTCTACTTCTTCTGTTAAGAGGTACCTAGTCATTTCAACTGTTCATTTTTGCCCTGGGATTTTTTCATACAACCTGCAAACTATGTATTTTGACTAGGAATTTTAGATCACATATTTTGAATGTTACTACTGATGATATTTTATCAAGCCTCATCGTTTTATTATTCTTCCCTGCTGATTTATTGTTATTTTCCTTTTAGTTAATCGCTGTCCATTCTACATAAACTCTATCTTTTGGACTCATTCATAAAGCTGGTCTTCCTATCATTGTTTAGAATTATCTTCAGTATTTCCTGAAATGTTGATGTGATGGTCATGAATTTATTTGAATTATCCTTGTTACAAAATGTTTTAATTCATCCGTCAGTTTTAAGGGAATTTTTCCCAAGATTTATTAATGTGGATGGCTTATTGCTTTCTTTCAGGGCTTGATAAGTCTCACTGTATCTTGTTCTGCCTAAAAGTTTACATTGAGAAGTCTGTTATTCTGATAGCCTCGCCTCTGTAAATTAATTGGTGTTATTTTCATATGACTTTTATTATTGTCTCTGTTCTACATCTCTGGAATTTTAACTATGATATGTTCTGGAATCTTTAATATCTTGTTGTATCTATTTGGGGTTCTAAATGCCTCATTCTCTTAGATATCCATTTTAATCTCTTGAAATGTATTTTTTTCTGTAATATGACTCATCTACAGGAATGTTTTACTAGGAATAGTCGAAAATTTATGTATATAGCTCTAAGCATACATAGATATATACAAAGACCACTTATTAGAGAAAATGGAACCAGAAAATTAATAAAACACACATATATACCAAGCAAAACACACATTATAAAAACATAAGAGAGAACCATGGTCAAGAACCTCTGATGTTTTCAGAATTTTGGTGCATTGCCAGACCTCTTTCCACTAATATTCCTGTTTGATATTACGCCAGAGGATTTGCTGCTTGCTTCATGTGGTTTATCTCTTTCACCTTCCATCATCCTCTGTTCATAGGAATTTTCTATTTCCAGCCCGCATCTTTCTGGTCAATAACATTAGTGTTCCCCTGTGGTCAGGTCGGAGGGAGTAACCCTGCCCCCGAGTGTCATTCTGACATAATTTTTACGCCTTTTCACCTCCAGGTCGAAGAAACACTCATGCTTACTAGATTTTAATATGATCTGGGATTTAATGATTTGTGGGGACCATCAGAAAATAGCATGCAAAGACCCTGATTTGGGTTGATTTCTTTACTACTAGTGACTCCACATCCTAGGTGTTCAGCTTCACAAACGTTCTGTTTATAAATCAAAAATGCATGGCTGTTTAGAACTCTGCAGAACTTATGCCAGGAACTTAGGTGTCTTTTAGAGCAGCTGGTGGGAGGGCACTCAAACTTCTTCAAAGCTCAGCAGCATTTGCGAGTCAGTGAGAAAATCCCTGACCTAGATGACATTATAGATTCAGTGTATTTTCCCTACCCCTGGCTCCTAACAGTCACATTCACTGAAGGCTCTCATGAGTCTCACTGTCTCAGAAGATGTCTCAATGCTTCAGTTTAGGTCACTGAAATGACCCATATCCTTTGTTCTTTCTGTTTCTGGGGTTTACAGGTCATAACTCAATCCCTGCTTTCTGCGTGAATCTCTGGCATGTGCCTTCCTTAGTGTCCAGATCTTAGAAGTCCCGCAATTGTGACATCTCCTTCACTGAACTCCATCTCCCAGTGGGAGGAGAGTTAGGCATGTAAGCAGTGGATGATGGCTGCTGGACTGAGTGCCTACTGGCGGGGTGGCAAATACTGCTACACTTAAACTCTTACCTTGGAGAATGTGAATTTTTTCCCATATGGTGTGTTCACTGGACCTGAGTTATATAATATAAGCCTTTGTGAGATCACAAAGTAGCTGTGTTTGTTATTCTAATTGTCCCTGCTATCAGATATTATCTGATGAATTTCTCCTTAAAGATTCTTTCCTGTGGGTGGGCTTTTACTCACAAAACCATCTCAGATTATATGCAGACCTTGAAAAGGATCTTGTGAGTTTGTCTCATATGTGCTGCTGCCTCCAGCTTGCCATGATGGTCAGTCTGGCTAATGGAATGATATTTGACAATAAAAACAAACCAAGTATTGATACATTTCTCAAATATACCATAAAACATTATATTGAGAAGACTGACACAGATGACAACAAAGTGTATGCCCTAAATTATATAAAATGTACAAAATAGGCAAATTCATCTAGAATAAAAGTGGATTAATAATTTCCTAAGGTGGAGCTGTGCAGAGAATTTGAACATTCTTATTTTGTATAATAGAAATGTTCCTGAATTAGTGGCAATGGCTTCACAAATTTATGACAAGAATAAAAAAACAATGATTCTTGCACATTGAATAGATGAATTTTATGATGTGTGAATAATGTTTCAATAATCCCAGCACTCGGAAGGCTGAGGCAGAAGGATCATTGCGAGTTCAAGACCAAACTGGGCTACAATGTGAACTTAAGGCCAGCCTGAACTGCATAGTGAGACCCTCTCTCAAAAAATTAATATGTAAAGTGTACATTCCATGAGCTCCTTGTTGGTGTTCCATGAATTAATGAAAAAGTAGTTGATCCACAAATAAAGTTTTTAAGAAAAGGTCTTATCTAGCAAAGATTTGGCAAATGGGTGGGAGTGAAGAAATAGAACTATTGGGTAATTCCAGAACCAAAAGAAAACTGTCCCTACTTTATTGTAAAATGCATTCAAGAAATTTTTATTACATTAAGACACAAGAAATACACCCAAAAGAACCAGTTCCAATTCATTCTGATCATTGCAATGAAACTTGGAGGACCGTGAGATAAATTTAAAATATGAATGGAAAGCAACATATAATGGACTAAATTTATTTCCCTCTCTGGAAAATAAATCCAACCAACAGAATTTTCTAAGATGAAAATCACTGAGAATTCATTGAAATTTGTCTTAAAACTGTGAGCTAATATGATTGGCTTCATCACTGCTTAGTAGTAGAAACAATGTGGTAGGAAATGGGACATTTTCACAAATCTTAAAGAGGCTACTCTAGGCAACACATTTAAATCTGTTAACCATTGTCCTGTTCCCATTGTAAGAATGTGTTACTCTCTCATAACATTTTAGTACCATATAATAGTTTCTGTGTAGTTGTTCTAAGATCCTTTCATTGATTTTTTCTTGATCAACAGAGTTTGGGAGCATGATTTTCCCAAACTAAGATTCTTCTTAATCTTATTTATAAAGGTCTAGCATCAGCAGCTTCTTCTGCAAGACAGCATTGTTTTTAGGTGGGCCTCAGGATAATGAGTTGATAATCCTGCTGTTGCTTTTCTCTGCCCCCAACCTGATGAACCATTCTAGGCAGATCTGGAGATTTTTATCCTGGTCAGATTTTAGCAAACTATTTGTCAAGACAAAACTAATTGTGGCCGGGGAATTTCATATCCACTTGAAAAGCAGTTTAATTTAATTTTAATTTTAAAATCCTTGAATTTAAATAAACACAAATAAACATAAAAATGATGGAAGGACGCATAGGAAGAGCCAAAATAGTAAACTCAGCTTTGGTGGATATATTTCTTGAAAAGGGTATATGAATAAGAATAACAAGAAGTGTTAATGTGTCTATTTATTTCATTTAATTTCTATTTCTAGTTTAATTTCATTGAAGTTTCAAAAGCAGAGTTGATATTAAGCAACACTGTGTAGTGGTATCCTTTGATCACAATTCTGTGTGTGTGTGTGTGTGTGTGTGTGTGTGTGTGTGAAAAAGTTTCAGTCAACAGCTGGTTTCATGGCAACGTGGCATAATAGAGTAGAAAAACTGTCATGGTATGGCAGCAAGAAGTAAAGAATGATCAACCTTTCCAGGCCACACCCCCAGGGAGCCATCTGTTCAGATGGGCTTTAACTCCCAATATTATGTTTAGCTATAAACTTATCTGTGGACTAGCTGACTGATGAGTATCACTGCCCCATGATCCAACGACTTCCGAAAAGCTCCACCTATGAATATATGAGGCTTTGGGTGAAAATCTAGATATAAACTGGAACACTGGACTATCCCATCAAACAGAATTATGAGAAAGAAATGCTTGTTGAAACTACTGAGGTTAAGGTATCCTGTGATAAAATAAAATACTACAATTCTTATTTATACAGGATAACTTTTCTCTAGAAAAAAAAATCTTTTATCTAAATTCTGGAAGGCTACTGTACATAGAAAGCTAATGTGACCTGGTTGTATTTTTGGTAAAATTGTTATTAATCAAGACACTTGCTAAAAGTAATTGAATGTTTTTTTTTTTTTTTTTTGGCGGTACTGGGGATCGAACTCAGGACCCTGCGCTTGCTAGGCAGGCGCTTATTCCACTGAGCTATATCCCCAGCCCCAGTAATTGAATGTTAAGTTTATTAAAAATCATATTGTGCCCAAAAGTTGTTTAGCCTTTTTACTACGTTTTTTATGGTGCTTTTTAAAAAACCTTCTAAAATGCTCATCTAATCTCTTTAATTAAATTTACAAGTCGAAACTTTAATACTCATAACATGCAAAAGTTTTCAGATTTTTGGAAAGTTTATTGTCATCATTCAGCCAAAATAGTATTCCAGTAAGTGACATTCAAAATTTGAAGAGTAATTCCCCAACATACAAATGAGTTCTATTCTGGGAAAATGTTCATAAGCTGGATTTGTTTCTAAGTTAAACAGAGTGAGTCATGTAACTTCAACACCAGTACATATTGTATATTGATTTGCATTTCCTAGCAGTCCCTGCACATCACCGCAGTTTTCCTTTTGTTTCCAGATATCCTGGCCTCTGTTTGGAGCACTGTACCACTGTACACTATTGTTATAGACAGCTAAGTTATGCAGAAATGTTGTAGGCACTCAGACAGCTCTAAGCCCTCAAAGAAATAAGTGCAGTGCATAGGCTGCATTGTACCTATGCCGGACAAAATCACATCCAGTGAGGGCCATACCTAAAGACAAAAGTTGAAAGGAATGCACCCATATACCTCCCCAAGGATAAACAAAAATGACTGATATTCTAAATAAGTATCAATCACCTTGGG
Source organism: Dinomys branickii (assembly GCA_004027595.1). NCBI lineage: Eukaryota > Metazoa > Chordata > Mammalia > Rodentia > Dinomyidae > Dinomys > Dinomys branickii. The sequence goes on from PVLD010011316.1 coordinate 51,415, forward strand.
AAATCCAGAAATAACCACAGACCCACGCCCTCCAAAGAAGCCCATTTCATTTCATGCCCCCTTGCTACATCCTGACTTGCTTCCCAATTTGAGCTCCATGTAATGACTATCACCTGAGTAATTATGCTCATAATCTTATTGGTTGACCATAGTTTTCTCCTACCTCACACCCACCTTTATTTTTCCATTTTTTTCACCTTGGACCTGCCTCACTTTGTGGTTTTCCTCTAGAAAAATCCCTTGAAAAGACAGGGCCCTTGGCAACCCAATTGGAATATTTCTATTTCTTTCTCAGACAGAAGCTTTCTTTCTCCAATAAACATAGTCCGCTCTTAAACATAGTGTGCTCTTAACCTCCATTGTTCATAGAATTTATTCTTCAATGTTAGAGAAGAGGAACATATACTGAACATCTAATAGTTTGGGAGTTTCCTACCACTGTATCACTATCACACTGTATAAGAAGCACACAGCTGTACAACTGTGACAATGTCAGACAGATTCATGAGCAAAGCTTCTGTAATTTAGGGTTACAGTGTATTAATTTGCATGTCTTGAATAACCAGTGATGTTGAAGATCTTTTTATATGTTTATTTATCATTTGAAATTCTTCAACTGAGAAGTTTTTATTCATCTCAGATTCACATTTTTGGACTGGGTCTTTGATTTTAGGGGATATGATTTTTTTTAGTTCTGCATATTTTGTAGATATTAGTTCTTTGAGAAGCAACTGACTACAACTTTTCTACTCTGTGGGCTGCCTTTTAACTATCATGATGATTTATTTTGCTGTGCAAGAGCTTTTCAATAAGATGAGATCCAAGTTGTTGATTCTTTGTAGTATTTCCTGTGCAATCTGGGTTTTATTCATAATCTTTTCCTAAACCTATGTCTGTAAGAGGGCTATGTATTTTCTTTTCAAGCAGATTTAGTGATTCTGTTTTAATATTTCTATCTTTGAAAAATTTAGATTTTATTTTAGTACATGGTGAGGCATAACATCTAGTTTTAGTCTTTCACATTCAGAAAGCCAGTTTTTCCAGAACCAATTATTAAAGAGTCTATATTTCTTCCAGTAAATGTTGCTGGACCAATTGCCGAAGGTAAGGTAGCTAAGTGTGTTTGTAGTTGTTTCTACATCTTCTAATCAATGCCATTGATCCTCTTTTCTGATTCTTTTTTTGCCAATACCATGGTGTTTTTATCAGTTACTCTGCAGTATAACTTCAAATCAGAGATTGTGATGTCCCTTGCCTTGCATTTGTTATCCAGAATTCCCTTTGGTATTCTAGGTTGCATATTGCTTTATATGAATTTTAAGATTGTTTTCTCGAATGTTTTGACATAGGCTAATTGTATTTTGACTGTTTCTATACTAAATCTACACAAAAATTTTGGAAGTACAGCCATTTTTACTATGTTGGTTCTTCCCATGCAAAAGCAAGGAATATATTTCCAATTTCTGATATCTTTTTAGATCTCACTTTTCAGAGGAGTGTAGTTTTCAACTTGTAGATCATTTTTCTTCCTTTGCTAGCTTGAATCCTAAGTATTTCATTTTTTTCAATGCTACCGTGGAAGGTGCTATTTCCATAATTTCTCCTTCTGTGATTTGGTTATTTGTATATAGCAAAAATCCTCAATAAGATGCTAGCAAACAGTACAGCTAATCTTCGAAAAGATTATACACCATGACTAAGTGGGATTCATCCCACGTATGCAATGATGGTTCAACATGTGCAAATTAATAAATTTAATACACCATATCAATAGGTCCAAAGACAAAAATCACATTATCATCTCAATAGATGCAAAAATATTTTGACAAAGTCCAATACCCATTCATGATGAAAACGTAAATACAATTAGAATAGATGTTCTGTATCTCAATCTGATAAAAGCCATCTATTACAAACCAACAGCTAACATTATACTAAATAGTCAGTAACTGAAAGCTTTCACTCTAAAATGAGGAACAAGATAAGGATATTCACTATCACTGGTCCTATTTAATATAATGCTGGAAATATTAGCCAGAGCAATTAGGAGAGAGAAAGCAAAAGGAATAAAGGTAAATAAGGAAGAAGTTAAATTATCATTATTTGCAGATGACTTCATACTCTACAAAGAAGACCACAAAAACTCCAGAAAAAGATATACTGATTTATAACTAAATTCAGTCACAGATCTGGATACAAAGTGAGCAGTCAAAAATTATTTTACATATTTAAGAACTTCATATACCAATTATAACTTACAAGTTATGCTTTACACCATGTTGTGTATCATTAACTGATGTTGACAAATGTAGATATATATCATTCATTTTCATTTCAGGGAGGAATGTCATTGTATAACATTAATATACTGAAATGTAATTAAGCAGTGTTTGGACGGAGATTAAATTCAGTGAAACTCCACTGTTATGTTTCAAAACATTTATGAACATTCTTATACAATTGTCTTTGGATACACGTGCACATATACTGTTAAAATTCATGTGAATTTTAAAATTGGTGGTCTATATATTATGCACATGTTAAAATATATTATATACTGCCTTTTTAGTTAACTGTTACTGTTTCAAAATACCAGATAACCACAGTTAAAATAAGAAAGTTTTGTTTAGTTCAGTTTGTGGAGATTTCAATCATTTATCAGCTGGCTCCAAGGCAAGGTGTCATGGCAGATTGGCATCCCAGAGGAGAACAGTTCATGACAGACAGAAGGCAGCAAAGCAATAAAATAGTAAGCAGCAAGCACCAAACTTCCTTGTGTCTCTCATAAACTATCCAGTCTACCAACTCTTAGGTTGGGTAGCATGCATATCCAGAGTGTAGTAACCTTAGTCCTAGCATCACAAAAGGAGTCAATCCTAGCACTACACTGTAGATCCAACTACCTCTGAAACCTCCACCTATGACCACATGAGGATTTTGGGAACCTATAGACACAAGTTATATCATTCCAGTCCTGACTCCCCCCAATGACTCATGCACATCCCTTTATGCAACAGGCATTTAGTCCATCTCCAAGGGTTTCAAAATCCTAACAGTTTCAATGTTGTTGAAAAGTTCATGTCCAAAATTTCCTTTGTGTTTTAAGGCAAACTCTTAAAAGTTTTGAGCCCACATAGAAAGGAAAAGAAAGTTAAATGCTTCCAACATTCAGTGGCACAAGATAAACATTCCCATTACAAATAGGGCCATGGAAATCATTGGGACCAAAGCAAATCTAAAATCCAACAAGAAAATCTTAAATCCTGTAGTTCCATGTCTAGTGTACAAGACAGCCTGTGGCAAGATGTGAACTCCAAAGGGTTTAGGTGGCTCTGCCCTTAGGGCACTGCTAGTGGTTGCAGGTCTCATCGCTTTTCTTTTGAGCAGGCGTTGCTCACTCCTTGCAGTTTTCCTCAGATGACCCACATTCCTGCCTTTACTACCACTCTGGATTCTCCATCATTCTGGATTATCCACAGTACCTTTGGCTTCACACCTACAATTTAACAAATTGTGCTCTCACTAGCTCACTTCCTGGCCCCCAGGCCTTCTTCTGAAATCTGTGTGGAAGCCTTTCTGACCTCATAACTCTTGCTTTCAGACTGCACCTAAAATCAGCTCCATGGCCACGATAGCCAAGACCTTTTGACAGCTGGAGCAGGTGCCAGACTTGCTCCTCTCTTGGCTGCAGGAGATGCATTCCTGCATTGTTCAGCATAAGGAACAAAATCTTTGAGGAAAAACTTCTCTGGGCCACCACTGTTATAGAACATGGTGGTCTAAGGCTTTCTTCCCAAAGCAAAGTGTTTTACCTTTGAAAATTTAAGGCTAAAAAAGGGTAGATTACTGTTGGTTCTTGTGATATCCTCAGGCGATCTTTTTTATTCTCCTTTTACTTCTGAGCAATTAAGTTCTCCTTTCCTGTATCTTTGTAGTCCACAGCTTTACCATTGTTTTCTTTTTGTCCAAATTCACAATGTTTTAAGTCAGCCTTCTAGGCTCTTCGCTCTTATTTCTCAACATAGATCTGGCTAAAAATTCCTAACAGTACCCATGCCACTGTCTGAGTACTAGATAGCCTTGATATTTCTTCTGCAAAATTAATTAATCCACTACCCTTAATATGAGTCTCAGGAAAAGTCTCTGGACATGAGCAAAATGCAGATAAACTTTCTACCAAGGCATAATACACATGTTCTAGAGTCCACAAACCTTCTTCCGAGAAGAAACCTCTACAACATGGTCTTCAGCAGCACCATTTCCATCAACATTCTGGTCTTCTGAGATCTGAACAAAATCTCCCATTATGTACAATTTACAGCACTCCAGGTCCGTTACTTCAGACAGCATCTCAAGCCTTTCCAAATATTTCCACAAGCCAGTTCCAGGGGCTCCTAAACCACATCACCATGTACATTCTAACAATGATCCCACTTCTCTGGTACCAAATTTTGACTTGTATAATTTTTCTGATTGCTGAGACAAAATATTTTTGTCTTTTGGACACCCAAAGTTAAAAGAGGAAAAATTTTATTCAGCTCACAGTTTGTAAAGATTTTAGTCCTTGGCTCCAATGTAGGGTAGCACGACAGATGGACATGCCAGAAGAGAAACAGTATACCGGTCAGCAGAATGCAGCAAAGAAACAAGTGACAAGCAACAACGATCTTTTTGTTCCTTATATCCTCTCCAGGCTACCCACCCTTGGAGAGGGCAGCATTCACACTCAAGAGTAGAGCAATTTTAATCCTAGTGTTGCACCACGAATCATTCCCAGCATCACCCTATAGATCCAAGTGCTGCTGAAAATCTCCATGTATGACTGCATGAGGCTTTGGAGGGGGATATTTAGACGCAAGTCATAACATTATCATATCACTTTCCACATTGACTGAATTCATGGTAGTGTTCTCAATGCTCTATATCTTAAGTAACAAAGAGTATAATCATACTTAACCTTTCAAGTTCCACTGAATGGCAAATAATATATATGTTCTCAATTGTGAAAAATGAGTTCCATTCCTGTGACCCAGTGAATGAAATCAGAGACATGAAGAGCAGTGGAAATGAGCATTTTTAAAGCCAGTCTTCCAAGGCTAAGTATCTGCTATGAGAGCAAACTTGGCTGAATATTATGAGAGGGCACAACCATTCTCAGACACTAAATTTCAGTTGCCTGGTCCCCTCACAAGCTGAGTTTAGATTTCTTTATAATAATATATGTGCTTTACTTTTGCACTTCTTGAGAAGCAGATATTCCAGCATAGAGGTTTTATGTGACCTTTTGATTACTGTTTACATTTAGTCTTAGCTATATTATTAAGAATGGACCATTCTATACATTTCTTCTCCCTTCCCCACTTGTGTATATTTTTCTCTTTTTTGCAATAAATATTTTATTTAAAAATTCAAAACACTTGGTAAAGATTACCAAGTGTTTGTGACATAGGAAATAAATAACTGGGATAAGAAAAACATGTACATGAAAAATACTTTTAGCTCTCAGGAAGAACTATTTCAGAACTCTGATTCAGAAGCCCCAGAAATGAGGCAGAGCTGACACATAAAATATGTCCACTTGTATTAACACATAATACCATTGCAAGAATAGACAGGACAGCACAGAGACTAGCACTGCCAATTTTAAGATGAGGGAGACTCTCCTCATCAAAATTCATCACTTTTTTCTCACAGGGTACTGAGAATTAGAACTTTAAAACAGGGACTATGAGTGCATTATAGTAAATAACTCTTCCCCTGAAAATGGCCTGACCACAGGACTGCCTCTTCAGTTTATTTCTACCGTCATGTAAAAGTTAGATAAATTTCAAAATACTTTTCACTGTTCTGACAGAACATAAAGTAAGTGTTGTCTACATAATGTAGCATCACTTGCCATTTTATTTGAAGGTAATTGATTCAAACCTCCCTGGGAGTGGGAAAAATCTTTACTGGGATTAGTGCCTTCACTTGTTCCCAAATATTTCTCTTACTACTGTTTCTAAAAATTTAGGTAATTTGTGTATCTCCCAAGATATTACCTTAATTGGGAATTAATTAAAAGTGAAATGTTGGTAATTGTTTGGCTCAGTGTCCAGTCCTTTGGTGGTGGATTTTGATGAGGTTATTAAGTCAGGGTTTCCAAGTATTGGCACAGAAGTGAGAACAACTGAATATAACAGACATGATATCATAGCTAAAGTGGTATAAATAGCAATAACAAAATCATAAAGCACACTTTAGAAAAGAACAAACTTTGGTGACTACTACTTTTGTACCTTAAACCATAAGAGCAAAATCTACAGTTATATAACAGAACTGTTCCTAAATTAGAAGCTTGTATGCAAAGCTTGTTTGCTTCCCCTTGGTAATGGATAAAACAAAGATAACTGAAAAGAAAATAGAAGGAAGGCTGGAAGACAAAAGAAAATCATGCAAGCTTTGGAAATCTAGAGAAGGGGGCAGAAAAGAAAGCATGAGGGAGTCAGCAAGGAGTAATCTGGACTTGGTAGCTGGGCTTGGGGGATGGGATTAATTTTCTGTGGCTGGAGTTCTCTGCTACTATTCAGAAAAAAAGCAAAAAAGACAAACAAAGAAAAAAAAGGAAAGAAAGAAAAAAGAAAAAAATGGGATGGCCCCACCTGCCTTCTTCTACCCTTCTCCACTTTTGGTGGGAGTACATACTCATGCAACCACTGTGAAAATCAATATGGAGATTCCTCGAACAGCCAGCATTACGTGTCCAATTTGCACTAGCTATTCTTTTTCTGGGTATCTTCCCAGAAGAATTAAAAGCCTCATACCACATCAATGTATGTCCACCCATGTTTATAGCAGCACAGTTTGTAATAGCTAAATTTTGTAAACAATGCAAATTTCCATCAACTGAGGAATGGATTAAAAATATGGTATTTTTATACAATGGGGTAATACTAAGCCATAAAGAAAGATAACATTGAGGATTTTATAGTTAAAGGGATATAAGTCAAGACAATACTTAAAAGTGAAATAAATCAGACATGCATATGTAAACATTGTATTGTCTCCATGGTGTGAGAAATTGAAAGAGTAACTGCAGTCTAAATTGTACAACATATAGTGTGAAATGTGGAGAAATTATTTCAAATGAAAGAAGAGATCTAGGATGGGGGAAGAAGGAAAGAAAGGAAGGGAAAAACGAGAAAAAATGCAAGTTCATTATACTATTAGTGAATTTTAGTTCATTGAAAAGGAATATTTGTGCTAATATAGACTGGAGAAATTTTTATGAGCATATCTTGTACTCTTGGATATTTAATTTGAAGATGGTAATATGCAATGTATTAACTATTATTACTTTCCTAATATTTTGTTGTGAAATCTGTTTTACTTATTTTCCATAAAATGAAAAATAAAAATAAGTACAAATTCAAATCACAGGTGTTTTTACACAGGTGAAGCCAATGTTGTTTAAAATCATCAAGACTCTGTTTGGTCCACTAATGTTGGAGAAAATAAACTGGAAGGCAAGAATGGTTTAGTCTCCAGCAGTGCTAGTTTTGGGAAAGGAGATGATGGTTAGAAGTTCATTTTTTAGCCTTTAAAGCCAAAGGGCCATAATACCTCCATTTATCTTCCACTGGAAACTAAATATCTGAAACTTTTCACTAGTAATTAAATGTCTGGATAAAGCAATTGACAAAAACTTCAAAAGAGACCATGCCTTGTTTATAGCTAGTAAACATAGCGCTTCAAAGAAGCCTTTTTTGTGGTAGTTGTTGTATTCCTTCTGGCTTGGAAAAAGAAAAAAACTTCTTAGCTAAAGCTCTCCTTTCAGAGTATGCAATTTTTGAGCTGGGGATATAGTTCAGTGGAATAAGCGCCTGCCTAGCAGGGCACAGGGTCCTGAGTTCTAATCCCCAGTACCGCCAAAAAAAAAAAAAAAGAACAGAGTATGCAATCTTTGCTTTCTTCTCCTAAATGGAGTCTTTCTTTCTCAGAACTATTGTTTTAAAGACTTTATTGAAGTAGGATTGTCACCAAAGTCTACACTGACAGTCTTCCATTGACACTTGTTTCCTGTCTTGCTTCTTTCTTCTCTCACTTTTTAGCTTTATGGAAAACAGACCCTATGCCCGTGGCCATGTTTGAGAAAGAGCTGTGTTACTGAGGGTGGTGGCAGGCTAGTGTTGGGGGTGCTGGCTGTAGAGTGGGGACTTGTGTTGTTCAGGGGGCAGTGTCCACTATGGTGCCCAGTGTTACAGGCCTAGCCTTATCTTTCTTCAGGGTAACCTTCATCTCTATGATGCCAAGCTCAAGGTCCACACACTTACTCTCCTTGATCTGGCACTCATCAATTTCTTTCAACTTCTGCTCCAGGTTGGTCACAATGTCCTTCTCTGTGTGTTGTAACAAGGTCTCTTTCAGTTCCTGCTTCTCTTTCCAGAGCTGACTAGGTACCCTCTGATCTTTTCCTTCATCTTCTTGAGTCTTTTTCCTCTCTGTGTGCTGCTGTACCTCAGCCTCTGCCAAGTTTGATTTCTGCGCTAGTCACCTGAAGCTAGTCCTTAACTGGTGGGCTGGCACTGCCTAGGGCATTAGCCAGTGTTGGGTCAGTTTGGTGGGAGGAGTATTCCCTGCCACTTATTTTGCAGTGTGACAGTGGTGATTCTCAGGGCAGTCCCCACTGGCTCTCAGCTTGCCATCTGCCTCTGCTCCTCCTTGATCTCTGGAGATACTGCATATGGTTCCTCTGTGACAGACCCTCTGTATGCGGGGAGGGCTTTCAGCATGCCATCCAGGAGCATTAACACAGAGAGGCCTGGGTCTGCACACTGCTGGGGCCATGCAGGAAGGGCTTGATCAGTGTATGGTCCAGGTAGTCTGTCAGGCTCATTCTCACTGGGGGGATCAATGGAGTGGCTTCCCAGGCAGTTTATGCTTCTGGCATCAACACTGACATCTTCACATCACAGAGTTCCTCCTTGGAGGCCTGGTTAGTTAGGACATACATGCGAGTGTTGGGCTCTGAGAACTTTCTCTGCAAAGTAAAATAGAATTTTTGGCTACATTAACAACACAAGAAACCCACTCAACATCCACATAGTCATAGGTGAATTTTTCTGGGTCTGTCTTGGAGCCTGACCCAGAAAGTAGAAGTTCCAGTCTCTTCTGAAGATGTGGCCTTGAGCTTGGCCATCTCCTCCCCATTGTGGAGAAATTAGAAGGATTAGAGTTGTTCAGGCCTTGGGTCTGGGGTCACTTCACAGTCCACCAGGCTGAGGGGCTGCTGGGCTACATTGGAACAGTTCCAGTGCTGGTAGAAATGTAGGTGAGCATGGTGTGATTTACATTGGCTCTTCACCAGCACATTCATGTACCCAGAGGCCTAGAGAGACTTCTTTCAGTGCTCTAATCTTCATCATAGGTCTCAGAAGAGTTATTTACAACCACTCTGTCATCACTGATAGACTTGTCATATGGCTTGCCCACCTCATAATAATCCTCGGGAGACTCAATCTTTGGGACACCAAGCTGATCCTGTTCTGGAATCATCTTGGACAGTGGGAGGTCCAGAAGGTGCTTCTGAGTGGCCAAGAATTGCTGACGTTGCTCTATGTTTGTCTCCTGCTTTTGTCCACTTTGTCTTGAGACTCAGCATTCTATTGATTTTTGACTGTGACTTTGTTCATGTAAATGTACTCTTCATCAGAACTTCCCCCAGGGCTCATTTTACCACCGCTGTGCTTCTCAGGTTCTCCTGGCTGAGAATCTTGAGCAAGTCATCCTGCTCCGTCAGGAGCTGATCCAGAGCTGCCATGCTAGTGTTGGTGCTATTACCCTCTCTGGGCTCCATATGCCCCAGGAAGGCACAGTTAAGCCCAGAGCCAGGCCTCCTTCTCCATGGTTTCTTTTGTAGTTTATTTCCAGTTTTATTCAGCCATGATCTGGTATTATGAAGGGGATTATGTTAATATTTGCATTTATTGAAATATGATTTATGACTTAAGGTACAGTCTATTTTGGATAAAGTTCCACATTTAGTTGAAGAAAATGTATATTCTGTTGCAAGATAAAACATCCTTATCTGCAAATATCTAATCTGTTGAGTTCATTTGTTTAAAGCTATGATTCAACTTTGATATATCTTTGATTGACTTATCTATTTGTGAGAGTGAGTTACTGAAGCCCCTCATTATCATTGTGTTGTTGTCTGTCTGCTTTTCTATGTTCGTAAGATTTTGTTTTATAAGAGTAGTTGTGTCAATATTCAGGGTACATGTATTTATAATTTGTCTCTTCCTATGTAGTTGTTTCATTTACTAATGTGTAGTGACCTCTCTGGTGTGTTCTAATAAAATTTCATTTGAAGTACAAGTTGCTCCCAGCTAGGATGGCCACTCCAGTTTAGTTACACTCTTCAGTTGTGAGGATGATTGTGTCCCATTCTTTCATTTCCTGTCTATGTGTTTCTTTGTCAATGAGATTTGTTCCTCAGATAACATACATTTGTTTTATTTTTTGATCCAATCTGCCAATTTACATCTTTTGATTAACAAATTAAGTTCATTTATATTGAATGTTATTATTGCCAAATATTTACTGAATCTGGCCATTACACTTTTCCTCTTGTTGAACTACTCCCCCAGTTAGATATATTCATTCCTTTTGCCTCTTTGGTGATGTGGACCACCCTCCTTCTGTGTAGGAGACCTTTGACTATTTTCTGCAATGCTTTTTTATTGGGCATGAAATTCTTTAGATTTTTATTGTGGAAAATCTTCATTTCTCTATCAAAAGCACAGGATGATTTTGCAGAATATATAATCTGGTTTGGCAGTGGCTTTCTTTTATATCTTAATTTAACAAGCTTTGCTCCAAGCATTTTTATGACTTGTGTCAAGAACTCTGCAGATCTTCTGATATACTTGGCATTTAATGTACTTGACATTTTTATCTAATGGATTTTCATATTCCCTTTATTCTAGATTTCTGAAATGTTGGCTGTGATATATTATTTATTTTTTAGTTGTGTCTACTTAGGATTCTACATGGACATTCATTTCTTTCCCTAATTTTGGAAAATGTTCTTCGGTGATTTCTGGGAATAGATTTTTCATAGATTTGGTGTTATCATTTTTAACCATTCCTTAACTCTTATGCTTCTTAGGTTGCTTGCTTGCTTGCTTGCTTATTTGTTTTAGCTATATGGCAACTCTTGGTTTCAGATTTTATTGTATCTTGTTTTTAGGGTACCACTGAGTACGTGATATACTATAACAACCTTATTTTCAACTCATGACTTTCTCTTTTCAGATTGGTCATCCTTGTTGCCAAATGTTTCATTTGAAATTTTATATTCAGGTTTTCTGCTTGATTTCCTTTCCAAATCTCTGTAGTTTACTAAACTAATCATTCATATATTGCTTTATCTTCCTAAATTCAACAAATTTTGTTTTTTAAGCTTCTTGAACATATTAATTAAATCATTTATCTGTTTGTTACATCCTTGTTGAGTTCATTGAACATCTTATACATTTGCTTATTTGCTTTTTCTTTGGATTCCCCAAACATGTTAAAAATTTTGTTTGTGAGTTATTTTTCTGTCATTTCCTCCATCTCAGGGCAGTAGGGATCAGCTTTTGGAGTTATATTTTTGGAGGAATCTTTTTATCCTGGGTTTTTTCATGATTCTATCATTTTTGTGATGAGGTTTAAGTGTCAGTTACAGTATAAAATTGTCACTACTATGTAGATCCCTTTCATTAATGTGTCTGCATGTAATGTTACCATGGCTCTGTTAATGTTCTGGTGTTTATGCATCTATCCGGCCCATTCAGTGTATTAAAATCAGTACTGGTCATCTCAATGCAAGGAAAGAACAACTACTATATTGGCATCTACAGAAACAACTATATACTATGAAAGAAAAAATAGGATTTTGATGATATTTTTAATACATTGAGTAGAATGCAGGGGTAGAAGAATTGTGTAATGTTATTTGTTGTACTGGGAAAAAGAAAAAGGAAGAAGAGAGAGGGATGTATTACTGAAAATTGAGGAAAACTTCTGCAAAGGTTATTATCAAGAAATATGTCGCTTTCTATGTCACTCACTGCTAGCTAACGCGTGCAAAATATTTTGACCATACTATTCCCCTCCCTGCTTTCCACTCGCACAAAAGTAAGTGTTGAAGTCTCACGAAGTGTATCTTTCCAGACTATGTTTTAGTGACATTTAAAACTCAGTCAAAATGAATCCTTCTGCTTGGGACTCAGTAGCATTTGGGGAAAGACTGGAGGAATCACATACCGGCAGAGAGCTCTGCATCATTTGCTGTGTGGTTGGGAGACAGCCTGCAAGGACCTCAAACTTGGCAGTGTTTTGGGGTTGGGTGGTGGAAGAGATCTCACAGTGGGACAAGGTTTGGTGGCATTTGAGGGGGAAATATGTAAGTTTCTATTCTAGTTCTTCTCCAGTATTTCATTTATTACTGGATCACCCTATTCGCCACAGATGCATGCCTCTGAGCCTCTCTGTTTCACAGATTCCTCAGTGCCTGTTCCCTAAGTAGGACTGTGCCCTTGCTTCTCTCTGTCTCTAGTGCTTATTGATCCAAATTCAGTCACTTATCTCTGAGTGATTCTCTGACTTGAGCTTTCCTTGGTGCATGGATGTGAGAGGGGCCGTCACTGTGAATAAATCAGTACCTGGGCTTCCATTCCCAGTGGGAATTTTGTTAATGCAGGACATGGCTGCTAGCATAAATGCAAATCACAGGCAGGCAGTAGCTTCTGTACTTGATTTCATCACTCAGAAGGTTAGATCTTTTCCTCAGAGGGTATGCTCACTGGACCTGGATGTAAGCATTGCTAGGACCAAGAGGTGGCCCTAGTTTTATTTCTAAACACTGAAATTTATCTGTTGGGCTTCTCTTTCAGGTTGCATTCCTATGCTTAGGTTTTTGTTCACCTGTCATTTCTAAGTAACTGCAGACCTTGTTGAGCACTTCTTTATGTTGTAGGGGTTGTTTTAAGATAGGATATTTTTTATGTCATTGAGCCTGGCCTTGAACTCAGTCTGTAGCCCAGGCTGGCCTCTAACTAAGCCATTTCTCTGCCTCAGCCTCTTGAGTGCTGGGCTTACAGCAGCATACTATCACACATGGCAGGTGAGGATTTTTTTTTAATGTTTTGTGAGTTCTGTAGCCTGCCATAATGTCTCCCCAAAAATTATTTTCAATCTTTTGTGTGTGCAATGTTTTTGATGGAAAGTAATAAAGATTTTTCTTTTGCTTTGTAATTTATCACCTTTCTGACTTGACTGAAATACTCCCTATAATGCTGACTAGAAATGGTGGCAAATGTCCTGATTCATTTACCGTTGTCCATAAAGACTTATAATATTTTACCATTAAGTATGCTTTTCTCCACAGTATGAAAGCATACTATTTATGAGAATAAGCCACTGCTTTTCTCTTTTCAATTTGCTAATGAAACAAGACAAATTTTTTAAATAATTTTTCAGCATTTATGGAGGTAATACAATTTTTTTCCATTAGTCTAGTAATATGGTTAACATACACCAACACCCATAAGGAAAGTAATCATTATGTGCTGTAAACATGTATGAATGAAATATAAAAATAAAAGAAATAATGTTATATTGAGATCCAAATGTTGATTCCACCTTTCATTGATGTGATTTAATTCAACTACGTCATTTAAAAAAATATTCTATGTGCAGTTCCTTGTATTTAGGAGAGTTTTGCTTCTCATTTTCTCTATATTTATTTACTTATTTATTTACTTACTTATTCAATTATTTCTGGTCCTGAATATTGAACCCAGGGCCTCATGTATTCTCTATTCTTGCATGAAATTTAGTTAATAATGTTTCTTTCTCAATATTTCTTTATGAAGTTTTATGGCTATATATATACTCACCTCAGAAAATAAGCTGAAGATTTATCTTCTTGTAATATCTGGCAGTTTTCTTCACAACTTTGTGTTATCTCTATTAGAAAGTAAGTGTGAAAGTCTGAACCTATTTTCTTGCATGGCAGGAGCGTGGATGAGAGAGTAACTGTTGTTTTGATTACTTTAATTGCCTTAAGTGCAGTCAATTCTTCTATGTTGGGTTGACTAATTTACATTTTATATATATTTGTTGGTTTTATATTATTTCTTCAGATTTTGGACATAAAAGTTTTCTCAGTTTCAGTCATTATATTTTAATATCTAATGCATTTCTAATTATGTCTTATTTCATTTCACTACTGTTTGTTTATTCTAATGCTTACTGATCCTTTTTTCAACAAGTCTTACTCAAACCAAGTCTCCTGGTTTTCAGAGCACCATTTTTGTTGTCATTCTGTGTTATAAAATTTTTAATTTCATGAATTTACATACCTACCATTATTATTACCCCATCGTCATTAACTTTAAATTTATTGTGCTATATTTTTCAATTTATCAAATTTGATAGTAATGATATTAGTATCACCTTCTAGTCATTTACAATATA
>PVLD010011317.1:0-65913 GCA_004027595.1 Dinomys branickii
AAATTTGCATGTCTGTATATGGGTCCATACATCTACAATTCGAAGATATCAATGGATAAAGCAACAACTACTGTTGAGACCATATCTCCTTGTCTATAGATTAGTTGTGATTGTACTATTTTCTATGATAATGGGTGTCTGTTTGTCAATATGTTTTTGTACTTTTATGTTTCTAAAATAAAAAAAAAAAAAAGAAAGACAGTTTTGGGGACTTTGTAGGCAAGTGGACAAAACTGGAGTCCATACTCATAAGTGAAATAAATCAGCGATACATGTGCAGGCAACGTATTGTATCACTGGTGTAAGAACCCGAGGGTGGGAATATAAACTAAGAGACATGAGGGAAATCTGTTCTAAAACAAAGAACAAATGGGATGAAGGAAAGTAGAAAAGAAAAAGAGAAAAATGTATGTATGTATATATGAATATGCATATATGCAGGAGGGCTAACATGGTTCTACTATTGTATTATATCACTTAATGCTAAGCAATAATCAATGACAGGTTATTTGATCAATCTTGTATGTCTGTATGTGTTGTCCTGAACACACACTTCCAAGATATCAATATGTAAAGAAGCAACTATTGGTGTTTTTTGTTGTTGTTGTTGTTGTTGTTGCTGTTGTTGATGTTTGCCTGTTTTGTTTTTTGTCTTTGGATTTTTGGTTTTTGTGTTTTTTCTATTGTTGAGAGGATTATTTGTCTGACTAAATTTGCATGTCTGTATATGGGTTTATATATTTACACTTCAAAGATATCAATGGATAAAGCAATAACCACTGTTGAGATCATATCACCTTGTCTATAGAATAGTTGTGATTGTACTATTTTTTATGCTAATTGGTGTCTGTTTGTCAATATGTTTTTGTGCTTTTATTTTTTTAAAATAAAAAATAAAATAAAATAAAATAAACAGACTTATAGGTAAATAAAGACAAAAGGGTAAAACCAAAAAAAAAAAAAAAAAAAGAGTGCTGGCGGGTGGGGCACAGAGAACAGAAGGATGAAATACTCACAAAGGCGTGTGGGTAGCAAGGCTGTGCTTCCCTACTGCAAGAGGAGACAGAATAGACAGGTACAGAACAGAAAGCTGTGGGACAAGAACCGAGAAACCAGACAGAGCAACGGTGACTCTGTCAAAATACCAGAAAGCTATCGTTCTGTCCCTGCCAAGACCCCTAGGCACACTCAATCCTAAAAGTACATAACCTTGGCCCACGTACAACCTCATTTCCCTTTGATCATGCCTCCCAGTGGGTATGGATGTCAGACACTTCCTGTAAAAACTTTGTATAGTTAATAACCTTCTCTTCCCCAAATGGGCCCAATCCATTACCCTGCTGTGCCATGATTCCGCTCAATCCCCAGTCATAGATCCTCCCATAATCCCAGAACCTTAAGAGACCCAGAGCTTGTTCTCACTGGGGCGGTGAGCTCTCCTCACCACCCCCCATTACTTTGTGCAATGCACCTTCCTTTCTTTCTTGTTCTTCCTTTTCAAATCGATCTTACTCTTGTAGCTCTTTCGGGTGTCCTGCTCAGTTCCTTCCTTCTGATTCCAAGAACCTAGAAACAATACCCCTAAACAATAACACTATGAAGGCTTTCCCACAAAGCCCACTGCCAAATGGCTAATTCTGGCTGAGAAACACTGCAGCACATATTTATCACAGTGTTCACAGACACTATCCCTAATTGATTTAAACTTCCTCTTAGAATCTTTGTTGCAAATTATGCACTCCACCCAGTGGGAAGAGATGTCATGAGCCCTGTTCTTTTCCGGCTAGACAGGAGTGGCCCTTGGAGGCTGCTTTCTCAGAACGAGTTTAGAGTGGCGTCCCACGTAGAGTGGGAGGGATGACTCACTCTAGCGGTGCTGCCTACTCACAGCATCTCAGGGGAATGAAAGCAAGAACCAGCCTGATTGGATGGTGATTTCTAGAATCCTGAGGATGACAGCACTGAGCCCCAGAGCACCTACTTTCCATCAGATGGCAGATGAAGTATTTTTTTAAAAAGCAAACACTAGGTAAAGTATCATTATTATCATTATTATTGGGCCAACTTCACAGATGTGGAACATAGGGCCTGTGGAAGTTAGGCAACTTGCCCAAATATTCACAAAGGATGGAGTTGGGATTTGAACACATAGGGTGGCTTGTGGCAAAGAGACCCCCACTCTGCCATGGGGTAAGACACGTGTGTCGGCATGAGTGCTGAGAGAGGAGTCCAGCCAGGGAGAAAGAACCACTGTTACTCACAGTGGGCAGCACGGAAGGCTTCTCTCTGACTCGGGCCTTTCTCTGAAGGACACACAGGCAATAGCTAACACAGCTCCCTCAGTGGTACCTCCTCAAAAGGACTTGGGACTCGCTAAGGGAGACAATTCTCTGGCAGATATGGAGAAGTCCAGGAAAGCACAGGACATTCAGGGAGGACTGTGGCAGACACAGGGGAGTCATGATTCTGGAAGATAAACACACAGACCAGTGGTCTCAGAGGCTGCACTGGAGCAACAAGAAGAGAAGCTTCTGTTGGAGGTGCAAGGGACTTCCAGAGAGCACAGAGCCGGACTGCGGTGTGGGAGGCAAAGATAAGAAAGCAAAGAGAAGCATTTTAAATAGGAATTTGGCTTTTCTTTGTCATTTCTTGTACCCAAAACTTATCTTTAAGGTTTCATATAATGTCCATAGTGTATTTTATTATTGCAATCCCAAATTTTCCACTGCTAGCTCCCTTAGAGCTGAGGAAAAGTCTGAAAAAGAACCACCACGCTGATCCTGAAGCACTGCCGCAGATGCACAGATAAGGACGGGTTAAGCCTGCCCTTCCCAAAAGACCCTGGTTATTTACAGCACCCTAACATGAGGAAGGTAAGATGGCAGGCTCTGATCTAATACTAGGGGTCTGCCTCACTTTATTCCTCTTGCTAATATTGTGCAGCCATTTCTCAGAGGATTCACATGGCCTGGTGAACACAGCAAATCCTCCAGGTCAGCCGGCAGCTCCGACATCTCCCTGCAGGACATTGAGTCCCCTTCACACTTTGAGCAACTAATATTATCTTAGAACTGGAAGTGCAACCCAAAATTCACTAACCTTAATGTTTTTCACAAACTTGAGTTCTTGAAAGTAATTTGCAAAGAGGAACTTTTGATAAAATTATTGTATAACTATAGTTTCTGTAGTGGTAGTTCTAAAAAATTTAGCTCTTTCTAGTCTTGCAAACTTGATCGGGTATGTGTAAATTTATCCCCTAAAGAGCAATTAATCACATTTGCATGTTATCATAAACATCTTATATGTAAAACTTTTATTAATTTGTTTAGTCTATACTTAATAAGACATATCTGGTCCCTCCCACACACACTCTTTGAAATCCCACACTTATTACCTAATTTACCTTTGCCCTGGGATTAATTATTATGTTTTAATTTTTTATTATTTCAGTTGTATTTAAATAAGAAAGTGGTTATAAATTAGTATGTTTGCTTCTTTCTTGTTTGCTTAGTCATGTAACTCTGACTATATTATCAAGTCTACATGAGTCATTATTTTAATGGTTAATTTATGCAGATTTTTAAAATGTGCTCACTATCACAGTCTTCTAATTATCCTAAAGGCAGCCCTGTGACACTTTTATGTGTCTTTCCAGAACTATATTATACAGTTCCACGTGAATATATGTGTGTACAAACAGAAGCTTTACAATAAATAATAGCACTTTTTTGAGTAACAGTATCAGTTTATAAAGATTCACATCCTACTTCTGAGTTGTTGCACTGTTTCCTTTTGCTGAAAAACTTATTAGAACACGTTTGCAATACACAATGTTTCCATTCCCTGTGGGCAGCGGTACACACGCAGGACACATTCGATCCCGTCTCCATCCCTTTTCCCTCCGCCCCCACCTTGTGATCCCTCCCCAGCTCTCTACTTCCTATGACCCATCTTTTATCTTGTTGTTCATTTATCCTTTTGGGCTTCTCGTGTAAGAGAAGCCATGTTACATTTAAGCTTGTGTTTCTGATTTATTTCACTTAGCACTGTGGTCTAAGGGTGTATCTATTTCCCTGCAAATGACTCAAATTTATCTACGGCAGAGTAGTACTCCACTGCGTATCCGTACCACAGTTTCTTTATCTCTTCCTCTGCTGATTTTTTTTTTACTTTTTAAAGATTATATTGAACTCAGAAAGCCAGTGAGATCTTACAATCCATCAGACAACCAGCCAATGCACATATTCTACTTGGACATACTGTCGTTTAGTAATGAACACTAACTGCACAAATTCAGGGAGGCTTCCATAATGTATTCTCTGAAAACTAATCCCCAGCACTATGCAAGTCCCTGTCCCTATATTTCTAATCCTACTGCAAATGATCCTGTAATGAGTATCCTTATACATAGGCCCTACGTGCAGCTACCAGCAATTACTCTGTCTATACAGTGAAGTCCTAAAAGTGAATTGGTCCTTCTAAATGACAGCATCATCTACCTCCTAAATGACAGCATCACCTACCTCCTTTCTAAACCAGGGATCTGGCAGTGAGCCTCAACCTCCATGGAATGTGATCAAAATATACAGTAAATATACAGTAAATGTTTAAAATTCATTACTGTGAAAGACATTGCCGTTAATCTCCTTTACAATACTTCCCCTTACTTGAATACACTTAGGACATCATTCTTGCCATTCTCTGAAGCAATTCTGGAAGTCGTCTTTCAGGCGTGTTGTTACAAGGTGTGACAAAAAATACAGGGTTTAGTGTTGCTGAGTGCCATCCAACAGAAAGATCGGCCCATAAAACATCTTCCTTATTTTACCCTCATCCGATTATCCTAGCACCATATGACATCTGGCTCTCCGCCAAAGCCAACACAATCATGGAAGGTAAATGTTTGGAATCAATTCAAGACGTGGACTCAGCCACGAGAGCGCACCTAAAGACACCTGCAAGGGAGGACTTCCAGAACTGCTTCAAAAGTGGCGGACATAATGGAATAAGTGTATCCAAAGTAAGGGAGAGAGTTTTGATAGGAACTAATGACAATGTATGTTTTACTGAAATTTTTAGAAAATGCACACATTAGCCAACCACATCTCATGGATATTCCCTCCCCCTCAGGCCTATTTACTGGGTCCTGTTGATTCACCTCAGATCTATCTACTTCCCCATCACCACCACCACTACCACTCTAAACCAGGTCACCAAGACCCTTTTCCTGGATCACTGCAAGCTTTCTTAATTGGTCTTTATGTTTTCGACCTGCCTGTTTCCCAGCCCAGTGTCCCAGTTCATAAGTCACCAGTGTGACCACTTAGAAGTAGACATCTATGTACTTAACATCCCTGTTAAAATTAATGTTTCCTTTGGCCTAAGGTAATTCCAAGCTCCTTAGTACAGCCCACCAGAGCTCTGAACTTGAGTCTGTGCTGAACAGTGAGGTTTGTCTCTTACCTTTGGCACACCCGCTCTGCTGTGGCCCCACCCAGTCTCTGCCATTGTCATGGAACTACTTATGATCTGGCCTTTGTACATGTGGTTCCATCTGCCCAGAGCATTCACTTCCACCTGACTTCAACCCTCCATCTAGCTAGCTGCTCGTACATTTTCAGTCCTCAGCTTCAATATAAGGCGTAGTGAGTGGGTAAGAGCCCGGGCTCTAGGACCCAACTCACGGGTCTGCTTCTGTCATTTACTAGCCGCATAGCCTTAGATATGTCGACATCATGGGTTTCTTAAAATTAGATCAGTTAGTACATACAGGCAGTGGGTGATTCAGAGTAAACACTCAGTTTCTGTTTAGTGTGATTACTCTTACACACCTTTCTTGGAAAGGCCTTTCTGGAATCCTTATTGTCAGGCCTCTTTGCCACAGTAACTGTCACAACAAGCGGGTCTAAAGAACAGACAGAGATGCCCTGGTGATTAACACACTCATGTGACTTTACCCACTCACATACTCATTTATCCCTTTAGTCAACCTATGTCTATTTGCACAAACTCTGCCAAGACGCTTGAGATAGCTGAGCAGACTTGCTCCCATTCCCAAAGCTGCTAAAATAAAAAATAACACAAATCAAACGCATATCCCATTGGTTATTGATTTTGCCATTCAGTCAGCTAATATTACAAAGCAAATAGTTCTCCCTTGTATGTAGGCATCTTCTGGATGCCAGGCATAGAACAGAAAAGTCCAGGGGTGGTCGTCCATGCAGAAGAGACAAATGACAAACACACACTTTTAATCTGGAGTGAAATCATGCCTGCAGGGAGGAAGAAAAAGATCAAGAGCAGGGCAAGGGGTGCTAGTTCTGATCAGGTGTTAAAACCTGCCCTCAGAAGAGATGCAACCTGCGCAGATCCTTAATGAAGTGAGAGGGATCAGTTGACAGTTTGGTGGAAGAGAGTTCCAGACAAAGGTAACTCCAAGTGCAGACAGAAAAGGTAGGCGGTATGGAGTTCAAGAGAGAGGCAAGAACCCAGAGGTGTACGCTGGAATGTCCTCCGCATATAAACAGTATTTAAAGTTACAGGATCAGATGAGATCTCAGTGGGGAGCAGCTGAGAATGGAGAAGGAAGGAAGTATTCCACTGATACTGCACCCTGGGGCTCTCTGACTGCCTCCAGTTGGGAAGGTAAGATCGTTCTACCAAAAGAAATTAAAACTGCAGTCAGTGGTAGAAGAAGAAACTCTGAATGGAAAAAGACATAGGGATAAGGAGATGGGTGTGTTGAAAAGGTATGAATAGGGTCCCTAAAGGAACTCACCCCATATTTTCTGTGAGTATTGCCTCCTCTCCTACTCTACAGCACCTCCCCCCCACCCCTTATGTTTCTGTCCTTCCATTGTATCAAAAGATACTAAACCTAGCGAGGAGATACGTTTGTGAAAACGTTGGTTTTCTTGTTTTTTATTCTGTGTCTATAGCTCAAAACATTTGAAATATATTCTTCTGGGCAAAGATACACATAGAGCCACCTTGGAAAATGGTCAAAATAACCAAATTTTCCCTAGTACAATCCATCTTTCTCCAATTCATTACATTTCCAGGGCTCTAACAACCTCTGTGTGGTTTTGATTATACTATCACTATGTCCCTACAGTGGCTGGGACATGAAAGCCGTGGAGCTTGCTGGGAAACTTCTCTCAGCTTAAAAAGACAACTTAGTGGAAGCATTTATATCTCAAATAACTTTAAAAGTATTGAATACTTAAATAACTTCTGTGATTTTTCACATTATGAAGTGTAAATTAATTTAACCATAGAAAACTTAAAGTGCAGGTAACCTAACATTACTTTCTCTTCCTATACCTTATTTGCTGACTTCTGACAACAATCTGTATTTCATTTCAAACATCAACTTCTATGTACAGTAAGTAAAAGAAAAACTAAAATGCTAAGTTTAGAATATTTGGACAAAGAAATATTTTTCTCTGACCACTACAAGTTGGGAAGGTATAATACCCATAGAAAGCTAGAGGTACTCTAGGATGTCCTCAGCATATAAATAGTATTTAAAGTTACAGGGTCAGATGAGATCTCATTGGAGAGTAGCTAGGAACAGAGAAAAAAATAGTATTCCACTGATACTGCACCCTGGGGCTCTCTGACCACTACCAGTTGGGAAGGTAAGATCGTTTCACCAAAAGAAATTAAAGCAAGAGCCTGTGGTAGAGGAAAAAGACACGGCTCTCTATAGGGATAAGGAGATGCCCCCTATTTATATAAGGACAAACGAGCAGATGAAAGAAGTGGAGGAAAAACTCAAGTGACTATAGAGCCAAAATGTTCACAAATATGAACATTTCAAAATGTACATCAAACAACCAAATGACTGATTTTTTAAAAATTCCCAGATACCCACTGTTGTAGTAACAGCTTTGACATTTGGTAGTAAATTTATTTGTCACACGAGGAAAGGTCCATGTAGTTTGTGGTAGCAAAAATTTCCAACAGTGATCTGTGACAGTTGACTGATTGTGTCAATTGAGCAAGAAACACCCCACTAAATTGGCTCGGCATAGTTCTGGGTATGGGAGACCCAACCTAGGGAGGATTGTTCCCAGAATGGTGTAGAAAGGAAATGAAGGAAGGCTGCTTCTGTGTCATTGGAGGGGCACCCATCTTCCCCTTCCCCTTTGGTGCTGTTTCCTAGCCGCCTGTGGAGACCCTTCAGCCTCCTGATACAGACTTGCACAGGACACCACCCTGAGTTCCAGGCCTTGGATTAGATCCTTCAGATGTACACTCTTCCACATCCAACTGTGGGCAGCTTTGGTAAGCTAATCTTGTAAATTCCTATACATTTGTATATATGCATTAATGTGTTTCTCTAGGAAAAACAAACTTCAAACAGAATGTTTTGTTTGCAGTCAGAACTGGTAGCTAGGGAGCTATCTAGTACTAGGATTATACTCTTCCCTACAAATTCCTTCCAAGTACTTCTAACACAATCTATGGGAGAATTAAGAATGCAGAACTAGCTTGAGCACCATCATCACAAGATTATACACAACTCTGTGAACAAAATTTAGTGAATAAACAATTTACAAATGTCTCAAGAAAGACACCAAGAAAAATATCAAACTGGCTGAAAATTGCTTAGTGAAAAATGTCAAAAATTATTGAACACTTTTTTTTGCAGAATATCTGGTCAGTAAACATGCTATTAATTTGATGTTTCCCTTAAAATAGTATTTTGGGTGGAAACATACAGCAAAATTATGGCAAGTCATAATGTGTTCCAAAACTGTGACAGTGTCAAAGTTTATCCCCACTGGGGAAAGCCACCAGCTCAGCGTCCTTGTGGCAAAAGTTACAAAATGCTCAATCAGCTTTCAACCTACAGGCTCAGAAGCCAGAACTAATCAGCCCAGTAAGAATCCTGCTCAGAGCCCAAAGGGCAGGACAAATTCAGAATTCCAGCTTATGAATTTTCTACCAAGAAATGATCCTGACTGGTACTCCAATTCTGAATCTATAGGAGGAGCAGTACTTCCCCCACCTTCCCCGCCGGCACTGCTTCATTCCCTTCCTACATGGAAAGCCAAATAAAACAAGAGATGAAGCATGGGGGGCAGCAGACGTCAGCACAAGCATAAGGTCACACAGTCTGGACACTGTGACACGGTGAGTTCCCTGGTCCCTGCCAGCGCACCCCAAGGTTCCTTCTTCTCTAACCCAAGCTCAGACAATACCACCACGACATGTCGCACTGTCCTCTCCTAGCTGCTGTGATTAATCAACTTCATTGTAGATTAGTTTAAAGTAGTCTTTCACTACAGTATTAAAATTTTTAATCATGTGAATGTTGACTCTGGCTGGGGAGGAAGCCTCTCTCCAAGATTATGATGACTTTGTTCATTTCTCTACTATGAATGATTTTGAAGTTTAATTCCAAGAAAAATAATCTTCTTCCCAAGATTAAGATAATCTCATGTCCTTTACTTTGAAGGTCTTGGAGGTTAAGTCTGTGGCCCCTAATAATCTCATGAGTCTACTTTGTTCATTCTGTCCAAACTAATTCTGGCACAGAGAGAAGATTAACGAAATGATAGCTGTTTATAAGAAATTAAATCATTGGAAGAATGGGATGACTTAGAGAACTGCTTATTTTTTATTTTGCTAAGTAAACCATTTAAAAGAAAAAACTTTCATCTCTTAATACAAGGTAAATATACTTAACACAAAACAGGAGAAAATATCGTCTCAGGATAAAGTGGTACCTTCGTGGTACCCCTAGTTTTCTTTGCAGCACGGGCAACTGCTTATCCCAGGATGGCATGGGCAGGTGCCAGCTAACAAACCAGCACTGGGGAATTCACGGTGGTTGGCTCCCACACTCAGATAGTCTCCTCCTAAAATCCAGGCCAGGATACTGCTCAGAAATATCGACATCTGCCTTGTGTACAGGCTTCCTATGAAAGAGGGTTCCAAGGCCCTTTCTGTATTTAAGAAATAAATTGACAACTTGCAAAAATCAGTATGATCCTTCGATGGAAGAAGAGATATACAAAAATAACACAGGTTACTTCAGTAAGATACCTGCTTCTTCACCCCTTCTGAGCTGAGCATCTGGGAAGAAGAGTCCTACCTTTTATGAACTCATCCACTATAATCTGGCCTCTGCTCTCGTACGTCACAAACATGAGTCCCAACAAGGCCATTATTAACCTTCTGAAAGCTAAATGCAATGGATATGTTTCAGTTTTCCTAGGATTAAAGTTTGTGCTGACTGCTTTCTTATTCTCAAAATGTTCTTAGCCTTCAAGTCCTGATTATCTCCCGGGTCTCTGCTAACTTTTCTAAAACACTTCTTCATCTCCTTAATGGTTTTATGTTCACAGCTTAAGGCAGAGGTAGAAAAGAGGATTCATCTTGCTTATTGACACTGATCAAATGCAGTGGCTTCTGTGAACACAGTGTTGAGAGATTTCTGAAAGAAAGAGTGCTATGGTTGATACACTGAGTTCTCTACAAGCTTGGAAGGAGGCATAGGGCAGAATACATGCCAAATTTTCCTGTCACTCCAGATTATGTTAAATATCACTATTCTCCACAGTATTGTTATGGTTTGTATCTGGATGTCCCCTTGAAAGCCTCATGCAGTGATGGGGCAGGCTTCTAGAGTTTATGATTGATTCATGGTCCAATGTTGGAATTATGGATGTGATTGCTACACTTGCCCTGGGGCAGGTAGTTTGCATACAGTGTAAAGGAAAGAGGCTGCTCTTCCCGCTGCTGTTCTCCCTTTTGCTCGTGTTGCTTTTGCTGTTTTCAGCCACCATGAATAGTTGCCCTCTGCCATGTGCCACTCTGCCTTGGAGCCAGCCAAGTATGGACTGAAACTTCCACAAATTGTGAGCTAAATAAACTTGTCCTTCTTGATTTCTGGGTATCAGGTATTTTGTCTCAGCAATGAAAGAAAAGTAACCAAAACAAGTATCCACCACTTTTTCTCTGAGCTTCAAAAACCTCACACACACTGACTCCCATACTTTTCTGTTAAACCAGAAGTTCCTACACAAGACTGGCCTTTGCTCTGCTATTCCACGGACACCCCAACTTCACTGTGTCTACAACTTCCAGTGTCTTCCCTCAGAGCTTGTTGCTCTTCTGGAATTTTGTACTTTGGTGCGTGGGGCCATGGCTCACTTCTCACCAAATCCAAGGTGACAATCATCCATGACTCCTTCTTTCTCTTGCTCCTCATTCTCATCAGCCTCTGGGACTTGTCCATTTTCCAGTCCAGGTCCTCTCTTCTCTCTACACTACTTTCCTTTGGCTCCTGATCAATAGTTACCTGTATTTTTGTGCTGGCTCTCTAACAATCTCCAATCCATATTTTGCAAAATGAGAACACCGTTTGCTTGCTTTAAACTCCTTCAGGACTTCTTTCACAGTTTTAAACCATTTTTTTGCAAAGTTACTGAGGTTTAATTGCCAAAAGATCCACATATACTTAAAGTATATGCTTTGATTCAGTTTCCCATCCATATATAGGAATGGAACTATGACCATGATCAGGATAATGGGTATGTCTCACATCTCCTCAAAATGTCTCTGTGTCTGTTTACCATCCCACCTGTGTAAGGTGTATGTGCACTAAAATTAGACAGCCTGAGTAAAAGCCTCATTCTAAAGCATAAGTGCTAATTGGGGCAAGTCATTAAAGCTTCCTATGTCTCAACTTCTTCATTAAAATAAAAATGTGAACAATACGTTGTTTATTTCATACAATTTTGGCAAGAATTATGCAGGCATAAGGTTTCAGAAAACTCAGAGCAGCCTCCGGTGGCTTCCTGTTTAGATTAAAAAGCAAAGCCCATAGTGAGGCTATAAGCAAAGGTTCTCCGCTGGCTTGCCATTCCTTCTCCACCACACTGGCCTCCTTGCCGTCCTTGCACTTACCAAGCACTCCCCTGGCCTCGGTGCCATCTTCCCATTAAACTTCCCATCTTCTGATAATACTATAAAATTTGTTCACTCACAGTTCTTGAGAAATCCTGTAATTCCGTCATCTGTAGCATTGTCTTAGTGCCTATAGGGCAATGACTATGCAGAAACCAATTATATAAAATACTAGCTTATAGACCAAATAGGAGTGAGTCTCATAGGGGTATTTGCAACCACTTTTAACTAGATATTTTTAAGTATATATTTTGTACACAATTCCTAGCAAAGAAGCCTATAGGTATTCAATGACAATATATAGAATTGCACCTGCCTGTGTCATAAAATCTGTGTCAAAGGGCTCTAGGACATAATCCTAAGGCATTTTAAACATCGACTGCTTTGCAATGCCTAAGTACTTTGTATAGAACATGTTCGCTAGAGTAAAATACTCAAATCAGTCTCTTACAATTACAATAACCTGCAAGAGTATTCAACACTGTCTATGCCCTGTCAGTGCCTTTTTCTATAACTACACCAGAACCCATAGCCCTAACTATATGATATCACTTTCTTTCCATAGTTTAGTGAAAGTCTTAAACAGTCTTCTGGGAACAGACAGACACCAGTCTGAATGATGCAAACTGCTCAGGTTCTCCCAGCCCACTATAATATTTGCCCCAAACCTTCCCAAGTGCCACACCTTTGCCTACTGGTAAAGTCTCACACATTACTCTTGCATGAAGATAGATATGAAAAGTTGCCTCGGTAGCCTTCCTCACGTCCCTAGTCCACAGTTGGTATTATTGCTCATTTATGATTTAACAGCTGCTTCTCCAAGTGGCCACTCTAGCCCTGTGTCAAATATCTACCTCTCTCTCTCTCTCTCTCTCTCTCTCTCTCTCTCTCTCTCCCTCTGTCTCTGGTATTCATGCTATTGTGGAATTCTTCTTCTTAAGTTCAAGCTGGACTTACTGGCTCTTGTACTGCCTCTGCTCCCTACAGAATGCAGCAGATTTCAGAAAGACTGTACTTTCCATCCCGTATTCCTTTTACACATGTCTTGGCTATTACTTCCCCTGGGACCAGGGGGATCACTTCGCTGAAACCAGCTGACACCTCAAGACGTAATTCTGTGGAGAGGCTACTATGACAAGGGACCTATGCCACCTTGAAAGCAGACTGTCTACACACAAGTATGTTTTGAGATGGCTGAAGCTGCAGCCAACAGCTTTAGTGCAACTTCATGAGGCTCTCGAGCCAGAGACCTCCAGCCCATCCACATCCGGAGTTCCATCCACAGGCCTGTGAAATAATCAATGCTGTCTCTACCTACTTAGCTTTAGGGTAATTTCCCACACAGTACCGGGTAAGTAATTTTCAAAGAGAGACCAGGAAGGACCTGTGGCCACTCTCTAGTCTGGACAACTAGAATTCCAGACGTCTAAACCTTAGGGCCTTCAGAGTACCTGCGTGCTATCAGAAAATATTTGTTAATTATTCTCTTGTCTACATGTTAGCAATAATCTTGTCCAGCTGCCTTGTATATAATTTCTTAAATCTTCTGCCTTTCTTCTACCTAGAGTGGGTCCTTATTTACAACATGCAATGTTAATATCTTGTCACTGGTCCCTTTCTCCACTCCTGCTGAAGCCATCCTTTAGGCTGCATTTAGAGTTATCTATAGGAAAAGCATATCTGTCCCATTTAAAATCCTTTAGCAGTCTCTGGCTGCTTAAAATAAATTCCAGTGTCCTTGGCATTATATTTTAGGACTTCTACCTCTATTTTCAAACCTATGTTCTGCTGCTCCCTGCCTTACACTTTCTGCTTCACTGTTATCAAACTATTTTACTTTTGCTTTACAAACCAGCAGTTCATTCCCCCTCCCTTGTTTTCCTTATTCTGTGATCTTACTTGAAAACTCTTTCCATTTTTTCCATACTGGGTTAAACTTTACTTATCTTCCAAGACCCAGACCAGCAATCGCCCTTCATATTTGGTCTAGCAGCCCTTTCCTGTGCCCCTAGACCCATGAAGACAACTGTATTCCAGCAGTCACTACTGTAGTTACAGCATGTGTGAGGTATTGTTATAGTTTGTGTCTAGATGTCCCTCCAAAACCTTACGCGGTCATAGGTGGGAATTTTTCAGGGGTGGCTGGATCTAGAGTGTCTGACTCTGAGATTGACTTATAGATCACGGATCCTAGGAGTAAGGGCGTGAGTGCTACCTGTCCTGAGTAGCCTGGATAAGATGTAAGGGATACGAAGAGCCGTGGTCCTCCCTTGTTGCTTTTGCTACCTTCTGACTGTGTAGTGGATTGACAGCTGGTGATCGGTCAACTTATAACTCCCAGCTGAACTGAGTAAGCTCGGTGCTGGGTGTGGGAGGCCCACCTGGGGACCGTTGCCAGCAGCATAAGAGGCAGAACCTGGAGAAGGGAAAGTTCTGGCTGTTGGGAGTACAGAAAGGCTGCTGGAGCTGGTGGAAGCTGTTGGTTGTTTTGGAGGAGCTCGTCACGCTGGCTTCCCGATGAACTTGGCTGTTTTCATCCTCCGAGGAGCTTGGGACCTCGCTGGCACTGAGAATGGCTTTGGTTCACTTTGGGGGAGCTCTGGTCCTCACTTCGAGCATTGGTTTCTGGCTCCAGAAGGGAAGATGGTGCACTGCCGGTCTCCTGGAGAAGCTTGCTGTGTTGGCTTCCCTGATGGGAGCTCGGCCATCTTGATCATGGGGGGAGCTTACTGAGAATGGCTGTGGTACCTTTCACAGGAGGTCTGGTTCTTCTGAGCATGACTTCCTGGTTCCACTGCAG
Organism: Dinomys branickii; assembly: GCA_004027595.1. Lineage (NCBI taxonomy): Eukaryota > Metazoa > Chordata > Mammalia > Rodentia > Dinomyidae > Dinomys > Dinomys branickii. Next base: position 14,723 of record PVLD010011317.1, read on the forward strand.
ATTCCTCAGCCTGCTGGCACAGATCCTTCATCCTGGCACAAACTTTCTAGATTTCACCACTGATCTTTAGGCCTTCCCAGCATAGATCCGTGAAATAGGCCTGCACGAGATGTTGTCATGGGCTCTGGGCCTCCAACTGGATTCATGGGAGGCAGTGTTATAGGCACCAGGTCTTCAGCTGGACTCATGCAGGACATTTCTGTAGAATCCAGGCCCTCAGCTGGATTCCTTGGTCTTAGTGTGTGGGCAGATTTCCTGCAATCTTTTGTATATTATTCTTTGGGAAACTATTATAAATGATCATATAAAATATGTGTCCTGTATTATATTGTTCCCTTTGCAAAAATAAGCCCCAAACCAAAAAAGACTGTTGTTTCTCCTCCGTGATGCAACTCTGCCCTGGAGGCAGCCAATTATGGACTGAAACCTCTACAAACTGTGAGCTAAATCCACCTTTCCCGCTTTAACTTTAGGTGTCAGGTATTTTGTCTCAGCAACAAGAGAAAAGTTACTAAGAAAGCTATATAATTAGGTAGAGAGCTTTCTCCTTTAAAAGTGAAAACTACCTAATTTACCTAGAATAAATATATTTTTCTTGGTGAGTCAAAGAGTAGATGGTGAGTCATCTGAAGTATTAAAACATCCATTAAGGAGCAAGCTCATTCTATGGGATTAGAAAATAACAATATGTAAAAAAAGAAAGACCATAGTTACTCTAACAAAGTGGACCAAATTGCATAAGAAGCTCAGAGGAATTCTGGGGAAAGAGGAAGCAAGCTCTCAGTCTTCTACATTTAAAGATATCATGTAGGGTGCCTCAGAGTGGGCCCATCCAAGACCTAGCAACATGGAGGGACAATAATTTCCAAGAAAATCTCTAAAAGCAGGAATCAAGGCTGAACATCTGCACTGAGAGCAGTGCAGCAACACTGGGTGCTCATCTGGACTCTGCAACCTACCCAGAGGGTGTGCCGCAGAAAAGAGCTGAGAACGAGAGAACGACTGTGGCCTGAGCACTGCATTCAGGGCCCATGCACAGCCCACACAGGCACACAGGGCCCGGGCAGCGGGGAACAGGTACTTTTTTATGTAAAAGTCTCCTCCCCTCCCTTGCCTCAGCTCATTCTAACTTCTTCTATGGAAAACCAAAGGGAAATTCAGGGATGTCATTTGTCTCTAATCTCTTGATAAATGTATAAAAAGATTTTGTAGCTGGATCAATATGAATGTTATCAACATCAATAAACTATTTCCGGTGTTTAAAAGATAATATACAGGGTCAGGCAAAATGTATGCATCAGGGAAAAAAACTTGTATAAACATTTTAAGACTAAATTTACTGAGGCATCAAGAGATTAATACAAGTTACCTTTGGCCTCTACAATTGCAAGAGGTGCTCAAAGTGGAGGCCTTTAACTTCTAGATATTTATTAGTATGGTGAAGGTGAACTTATGAAGTGTGTATACATTTTTTGGGGGGAGGCAGACTCTTACCTAGCAAAGGCTCCCCATCATGCTAGGTCTCCCTGTGTAACAATGTATTATAAGGGTAAGGCAAGGGTTTTGGAAACCGAATTTTAGACCTGGACCAACCTTTTGGCAGCCATGTAGCAATGGACAAATAATTTAGCCCCTGTATGACTTATTTTTCACAGGCAAAACTAGATTAATACTAGTTCTTACCTCCTCAGGTTGTTGTGAAGAATAAATGATGGAACGCATTAAAGTGCCTCACAATCAATACATTTAACTTCTAAAGTACAGTTGCATGAAAAAGCATTTAAATTCTCATATAAGAAGGTCAGACAACGATCCCACAAACTGCATCCTATTTGTCCTAAGAAAAATAAATATCTAGGAAAAATACCGAAAGCAAAGGGTATTTGAAATTAACCATATGGGATCTTCTGCATGTTATAAAAATAGAATAATTCAATCAGAAACCCCTAGCTTCCAATAAACTGAAGGAGTAGGAGGAGGAAATAGATTTTGTCAATCAAGAACATGTTGCAGGCCCTCAACATTAGATACAGAACCATGATTAAATTAATCAGAGTCCTCATGGTTCACAGGAAGAGACTGCAATCCATCCACTTTTTCTAATATCACATCATTGCTATTTGTATTGCTATTTGTCTGTGTACCCCAAGCTCTGTATAAAATACCAGAGATAAAAGAAACAATCCCTCTGTCTATCAATAGTAGCAATCAACATTTTTAAAGGCATCCACATTCTAAGAACAGTGCTCAGCCGTGTACATGAATTAACTCATTTAATATATCCAGTTAGTATCATTAATATAGCTATTTAATATAACCAGTACACAGCACTATTGACTATGTTCTAGTCAGATGTGGTGGTGCACAACTGTAATTCCAGCCCTGAGGAAGATGAGACAACAGGCTCACAAGTTCAAGCTCAGTGTGAGCAGTTTAACGACTTAATCAGACTTTACCTCAAAATAAATATAAAACGGGCCAGGAATGTAACTCATTGTGAAAGTCCTGGGTTCAATTCTCAGAGCCGTAAAAAAGAAAGAAAGAGAGAGAGAGGCAGAGAGAGAGAGGCAGAGAGAGAGAGAGAAAGGAAGGAAGGAAGGAAGGAAGGAAGGAAGGAAGGAAGGAAGGAAGGAAGAGGGAGGGAGATGTCCTATGTTTATTACCATTTAATAGGTGCATGAGGAGTACAAATGTATTAAGTAATTAAGTATTATACAGACACTAAGTGACAAAATTGGAATTTGAAATCAGACCTCAAAACCTAGATCCTTTACTACTGTGCTATGCCAATTCCAATCTTCTGGAAGACATACATCAAATGCATACCTACAAATAATACCTAAATTCCAATTATAATCGATTATACACAGGAGGACTTTAGGCTACTTGAACGGCATTCACAAGAAGGATTGGTCACTACAAAATAGGGCTATTTTCACTATCAATTATTTATTCACTATTTCCCAATAGTATAATGATATTTACCTTCAAATATCAAGTACCATAATAATAAAAAAGTTTTTGTAGCAATCTGGTGGGAAAAAAAGTTCACCTTATAAACTTCAGACATTAACCATGGACACCAGCCTGTTTTTGTTCATTCAAATTCTGGATACCAGAGGATATTTCCTCTGTATTCCTGTGTGTTTAGCAAATAGTTCTTCAAACTACACAGCCCTGTGTCATGCAAACACTTATTTTTAATGACAGAGAAAGTTTGTTTTCCTTCTTTCCTTTGTATATTCAATTCACCAGATACTCATACTGAACTTGGGAGACTTTTCTTAACTCTTTTTTGCTACAAATTTTAAAATCTCCATCATCACTCAAACCAGAACATGCAGGTCTAGTTTCATCCTTATTATTCATACCCATAACCATACAAAAGAGAAAACATAGCTTCAGCCCTCATCCCTCAGATCTGATTGATTCATGCTAAATTAAAGCAATTAATAGACAAATGTACACTCTCAGCTACCTAATGGAAAGCTTATCCCTCACTTAGTAATGTTTTCCATCCAAATCTCTTTTAAATGAACTGGAAAATCCATGCAGATCCACTTCATATAGTGCACGGTTTATGGATCACAAGCAGAGGGACCAGAGAGTGAAATGCAGCCTGTGCACAGCCCCCTAAGCCATGTGCCCTCACATGCATCTGCACCCACCACAAAGAAGGGTGCAGTGGTTTGAAACATCACCAAAGGTCACATGCTGGAAACTCAATTTGCAATATAGGCAACATTGTTGAGAGGGAGAAAATTAAACAGGTAATTAAGGTAGAGTCCTAGTGACTAATGTAATTAATGATTAATGTCACTGTCACAGAGTGGGCCTGTTATAAAAGCAACTGCGACCCTGTCTCGCACTTTCTTGCTCTCTGTCACCTCCTAGGATGGGATGACACACAGCACGAAAGAACTGACCAGACTCCAGCACTTTGGCATTAGAGTTTCCAACCTCCAAAACTGTAAGAAATAAATTTACATTCTTTATAAATTGCCAGTTATATTGGTCAGTTTTTTCACTGCTGTGACCAAATAGCTACCATACACCATTTAAACGGGGAAAGAGTTATCTCTAAGCTTACAGTCCGAGAGGTTTCAGTCCATGGTCAGCTGGCTCCAAGCCACAAACATCATGGTAGAAGGGAATGATGGAGGAACACTGCTCCCCTCATGGCAGCCAGGTAGTAGAGAGAGCAAGGGAGAGTCAGAGAGAGAAAGAGCTGAGGACACAATCTATCCTTCAAAGGCAAGCCTCCAGTGACTTCTATTCTCCAACTGGATTCTAACTTCTAACAGCCCATTCAACTATGAATCTCATCAACAAATTAACACATTAATCCAGCTACTAAATCATGATCCAGTTGCCTTTCTTGGCTCCAGTTCTGAAAACTGTGGCCTGGGGATGAAGTGCTAATACATGAGTGTTTGTGGGACATTCATGTTTAACCAGTGATGGAGCTCACTCAGAAGTAGCCCCGAGCAGGACTCAAATTAACCAATGGGCTTTTCATGTTCATTTGTGAATCTTCCTGAAGATGCGCAGTGGACTCCTAGTAAGTGAACCTCTGTGAGCCACTGAGCCCTACTAAGGCCTGTAGGGCTAGGGATAGAGCTCAGTGGCTCAAGCCCATGACTAGCAAGTGCAAGGTCACAAGTTCGATTCCAAGTACCAAAACAAAGAGAAAGTATTCCCCTATTGAGGCCTGTAATGGCCAGTGAAGCTGGAAAGCCTCAAAGGATTAGACAAGATAGCAGCCAGGACACTTGGATCCAACCTCCACTAGATAAAGAGTGAAGCCTCAGGCATCTCATTCCTGGGTAGATGAATTTAACACCTTACTTGGAGAAGTCCTTGAGGGATTCTGCCCTTCTTGAGTACTCCCCTCCCTTCTTCTGATAACTAAATAAATATGGCCAACCCAGAGAAGGCCTTGGTCCTAGTCCTGAGAGAATCTTGAATTCTGTGAGAGGGCTTTGATCTTCCTGGAGCCCTGAAATCATTCCATTTGCCTCTTTTCTTTAACCTTCGCTGTACACTCATTTGGGAGATTGCAGACCAGATCAGCCCACAATAACTGAGGGATATTATTAACCCAATAAACCAGAACATCAGTCTATGGTGTTCTGTTATGGCAATCCAAAACTATGACAAAGTGCATCTCTTTCTTTGCATGAGGGCATCTCAGTTTACCACGTTATGCACATGCAAAGGGCTGTATTCTCTTCCGGCACCTTTCTAAATATTCAAATCATGTATTCTTTAGACTAGCTAGCATGCTGTAACTATTTGACCCTATGAAAGTCACCCATCTCTGGACTTTATTTTTTTCATCTTTAAAATTAAAAGAAAGGCAAAATAAAAGCTAAGCCTATCCTATTTAAAGAAAACTCTAAATAAGAAAGGCTTAGGCTTTTCTGGCTTTCTTGAAATTACAGTGTAATCTGCCTAACAGAAAAATTCGGCTAGGCCTGGAGTTCCCAGAGTATCCTCTGGGATGCAGGCTGAGCCTCTCTGAAAATTCCAGTCCAGTTTGCTTATTTCCTACAGGCTGCTTGACGCCTCCCCATCCAGAACCCATCGCCTCACAGACAACACAGTCAGGATAGCCAATGAGAAAGTAGCTATGGAAAGGTTTGGTAGCTGCAAAGGGTGCCACATGAGTGTGTACACTAGGTCCTCACAGCAGCTTTTATCCCCCAGACTGTCCAGGAGGAGTTATTTTTGTCCACATGTCTCCTGATTCCCTTTTCTGTTTTTCCTATTTGTCAACAGAGCACATGAGAGTGACCATCTGCCTTCCAGGCTATTTTTGCCATTTGCAGATTCAATTGGCAGTTAGAAGAAGCCTGAAAGTGGGACTTCTCTCTGCTCAGTGAGCACTACGCCGGATTGAATTATTCCTTCCAGTGTTGCCCAGTGATTCTACTCTACCATAACTCCAACGTTGTGGAAGGAAAGGAGAAGCATCTCACTGTAACAAAGAATCTCCATCAGTACTTGCTGTGGAATAAAGGTGAAAAGCAGACTCAGTGCAGCGTTTCACAACAAGCCAAAGCAGGTGCCCCCCACCACATCAACCTATACAGCAGGAGCCAGAACTTTAGAGTTTCTGAGAAAGCAAAGCCCAGATTCTGTTCATGGACCCTGAAGAACACACTTCAGAAATCTACACTGTCAAGAAATAAATTGAAAATATCTTGGCTTGTTAATTTCAGATAAAAGATTAGCTTCTTCCCTCACCTTTGATTGTATTCATACCATCCCAAGCAAAAAGGGAGAATGAATCAGTCCTTCATGACATAAATTCAAGCCGTCACGTGTAAGCACTTTCCCCAACAGGATGCCTGATGCCAGGCTCATAAAAAAATTCCCTGGGGCTGACCCCCTGACTGCCCTGTGGCTCCACATCGGTCCCCACCCCAACAAAGTAGGACTGCAGTGGAAGGTGAATGGGGTGCCCAAAGCAAGCTGTCTCCAGGGATTTGCCACAATCCCTCCTGCCTACCCCACAGGTAGAAAATAGAGAATATCTGCCTGCAAGGAATGGAGACTAGATATTATTCATCCTAATACTTCTACCCAACCTCTTCCAACACACACACACCAAGTAGAAACAGGTTTGTTTTCTCAGTCTATTCAAGAGCTGCGTGAATATTTAATCAAGGAAACATCTCAGGAAAGCATCTCTGAATTTTTAGCGAAAATACTTAGGCTATGGTTCTCATTCTAAATAACCCTCCAACATAAACTAACTTCCTGCAGAATGAGCTGCTGCCATGCAAAGCTGACAGCGCCCTGCATGTCCTGCTCTTAGGGCAGCTATAGGATCAGAAGTAAAAAGAGCTTTTAGGGTAACTCCACCAAACCCTAATTCTGTAACATAACTAGGTAACTGAGCAAATGGGCCTCAGCTTCCTCAATAAATCCTCATTTATTTAAAGAGAAGTCAATAAATTCTCACGGGGGGGTCACTGTGAGTTAGAAAACCACAGTTGTCCCCTAGTATCTGCAGGAGGATGATTCTAGCCCTCCCCTGGGTTGAAGATCCCCAGATGCTCCAATTCCTTTCACAAAATGGCACCGTGTATGCATATAATCCATGCACACCTCCCTTGTTTAAATAAGCTCTAGGTTACTCCATACCCATTGTAAGTACTCTGTAATTAGTCGTGCTGTCTATACTGTTCAGGAAATAATGTCAAGAAAAAAGTCTGCATATGTTCAGTGTAGATGCACTCTTGAATATTTTTTTGATCTGCAGTTGACTGAATCCATGGCTGTAGAACCCACTGACGCAGAGAGATGACTGCCTGTTTGTCACAGGGTGTGGCATCACCACCGCAGAGCGCCATTTGCTTCTTGTTTCTTGCCTCTCCACCCAACCAGAAATTCCGAAAGGAGAGGAGCGGTCCAGCAGGTGCTGTGCATGTGCAAAGTCTTGCTGGAAAGACTTCTTGATTTTAATTAGTAGAAGATAAGTGTGCTAAACCTAGGCATGCTGTTCTGTATACAAACATCAGAGCTAGTATTCATTGCAACACAATTTCACAGATGCCTCTTTACAGAAACCTGACATCTGAGATACCTGGAGAAAATGCAGAGGGGCACGGGAAGCACAGAGTTTGGACTGGGGCCCGTGAGAAACTTTACCCACACTTGAAGAAGAGCGTCAGTCCCGCAAGATTCCTTCTGTCTTACCCCACCTTCTGATTCTTAGTATATCATGTCCCTTTGTTTGTTGACTCCTTTCTATTGGATCAGGGAGAGGTCATGATTTCTGCCAAAGGGTTTTGTCAGAATGTACAATGCATTGCTCCAAGAGGCATTTGTATCTGAATAAGACTCGAAAACAATACACAGGTGCAAAATCAGTACAGAATCCTGTTTACCAAGCATGACCACCTGTACCCAAATTTTGATCTGAATCACTGAGAATGAGGGTCCCTACTGGGCCCAGAGGGAGAATCTAGTTGAAATAACTCCTTCAACAAATTCAGCTGCTCACTCCAATTTCAGGAATGAGCAAAATCAAGTGATTGAGAAAGGCACCATTAAGAGTTAACATGAATAAGAGCTCTTGATTCTAGCAAAGCTGCAGACTACAGACACTGCTGTCTATTCACAAAACTCGATGTTTGTGCCCAAAAGCACAGTGTACAAATGTAATTTTGATTCTTTTAAAGATTCCTGTCCAAAAACAACTTTCTATATCCCTCACAAATGCCCATAGAGGGTTTATCCATGGTCAGCAAGCGCTTGGTGGCCCTCCTCCCTGTCTCTGCCGCATGAGTGCTAACTGAAAAATCAAATAACTACCCTTTAATAATGACCTCCCATAAATAGTTCCTGGGTTCAGTCAGATCTATAGTGTACCTCCTTCCAAGGAGGCAAAGAGACAAATGCATCCTGTTCTCATATGCCAAAGGCATTTCCTTGGCTCTGAGATTGTTCCTGAACTGATGACTGCCATCTTCTTGCCACCCCCTCCCCCCTCACCCACCTACTGCCATTCCAATTCTGTCAGCTCTGGCACCAGTGGGTGAGCTACTGCATCCAAAAGGGAAAGAAGAAGAAGAATCAGAACTTTAAAACCCTTCCTAGTTTGGGCACCTCCTGCAATGGGAGCCGCACCCAGCGAATGTCAGAGTTGCTCTCAGCAGAAATAGAGCTATCTTGACAGCAGTGCCAGGGGTCCACTTTGGGACTCATGGCCATGACCAGTTGTTCATGAGGTTTAAAGGAAGCTGGCATCACTTTCACTGTCCCCCATAACACGCAGGGCTTCCCATGCAGACCCTGTGCACCCTAAGGGCGCATTTCCAAGGCAGAGACAGGTTCAGCCCCACATGGTAAGACTGAAAACCCAACCACAAACACACGCTCACAAGAACAAAACCACACAGCATAAATAGCCTACATTTTACTCAATGTGTTAGCAAGGAAAAATAAAGCTCATAAAGGAAAAAACTAAGTGTGTGGGTGGTAAAACAGGTGCACTCCCAGCAGTAACCCAGCAGCAGAACCAACGTTTTATAGATAACAGAGTTTATTACAGAAGAAGAAGTACGGAAAGATAAAGAATTGAGCAATGTAAGGCTGTTTCATTACAATCAAAATAACTAATGTAAGGGAGTTCTGGTAGGCAATGACTTTAAATTGTGAAGCTGTAAAAACATCCATTTCTAGCTCATAAAGTATAATTTCTTTTCTCATGGGTAGAATTGGCCTGTGTAATGGAAAAGATTACTTGGGTCAGCCTTTTCTGCATTTGAGTGGAAGACAGTATATACTTCCCCATTTTCCTTAGGAAACCTCAATCCAAAGAAGAAACCAGTGTCAAAGCTCAAAAGCAACACTAGACATTATCTATTTAACATGGAAACTGGCTATCTTAACCAAACTGTGTATGTGGAATCAGAGGTCTTTGTTTTATGTTGTTGTCATGTTGCAATCTGACTTAGGACCATGCATCCTTGCAGTTTAATCTTTTTTTTTTTTTTTTTTTTTTTTTTGCAGTACTGCCGATTGAACTCAGGACCTTGCGCTTGCCAGGAAGGTGCTTCTTCCACTGAGCTATATCCCCAGCCCCTGGGCCATGCATCCTTGACATTCGGGTTGTTCCGGAGATGTTGTATTTGAGGTCCCTGGGCACCTGCACCAGGGAGGTGGAGATGAGTCTGCACTCTGAAGAGAAAGCTGAATCCCCAGCTTCCCTCCTCAACTACTGGAAGAAAGAGCACAAAAAGTCACCCACATTTGACAAAGCCTAGCCTGGAAAGGCTACTGGTTCCTGGAGCAGTGTATTTTGAGCTCAAATAATCCAGATTTGGAGTAATATACTGGTGAGTATTTCATTATATTTTCAAGGACTCAAGGGCCAACTCACACTGTGAAATCTCTGCTGGGGCGAAATGAATTTCTCACTGGGAAAAGTAACCCAGGGATTTTTTTTAACATGCCTGGAAACAGGGCAAGCCACTTGGATGCAGACTCAGAAGCAGGCAGAGGCTTGAATGATCCCTTGGTGGGGAGAAGACAGAGCCAAGCCAGAGCAAGCAGCAAAGAAGATGCTAGCTGGACTCAAGTCTGAGGGTCTAGGTCTAAGCACGTGTGAGAATAATACTCAATGATTCCCCGGGGTTTTCTTGCTTTTCCTCAGTGCTTTGGCATATTCTTACGAACCAGGTATTATCACAGTGTTTGCCCTGAAGGGAACTAGGAAGAACAGAATGAGACATTCAATGGCAGTCACCCATGAAGAAGAGACAGACACCCCGCAGAGAGCCTCTCCAAAGCCTGGAAGTCAACAGACAAGAGATGAGAGAATGAAAACAGAGAAACCTAAACATCTCTTGAGAAGCATTCCAGCTGCAGAACTCCGGGAATTCCTCAAAACCACCAAGAGATGTTTAGAAGAGATTTTATTTCTAGCAGTTTGGCTAGTGGGCCTCCTTTGTAGTAATTTAGAATTACAAGTGAAAGCATAATCCTGTATTTTTATCAAAGGCTGGTAAAGATTTGGAGCGCACCAATGCTTATTGAAGTTACTATTATTAGCTTCTGTTATTAAAACTACTAGTGCTTACCCACTCATGCGTGTCTTCTTCCTAAGCATACAAAAGTCTTACATATAGGCCTAATGGGACCAGCATATGCCTAAACATGTACAAAGAAACGTGCACAGATTCCTGACATGGAACTTCCAGGCGAAGGTAATGAGCACTAGTGTGCATTGCCAAGATTTCTTTTACTTTGCTACAGAGACATTGAAGGTCACCTATAATGGTATGGTGGGAACATCACAGAAAGAAGGTACCCAAGGCCTGCACAACCACCCCACCATCCAGACTTCACTCAGGCTTTGCTGTGCTACACCAATTAGACCCCAGAGTATATCTGTTGTGGCAACATACTGTAGCTAGCTTGTCCTGGAAAATGCTAACACTGTACAGACAAAGAAATAAGGTTGACACAGAGTGGGACATTTGCCCAAGGTCATGTAGTCTAGTACTATAGGAGAGACAGGATTGAAATTCAGGCTCTTCTGACTCTTGTAACTCAGAATGCTGCCTACAATAACATTCCTTATTACCACCATCACCCCTAAACAGCAACTCCGTATCTAAATGTTGATCCTATGAATAAGTTCTACCAATTACCGACCAAGACTGCAGGAAAGGAAAAGACTACAAATTTCCTAGGCACTGAGTTGAAATAGAAAAGAAAAAAAAAAAAAAAAAACTATCCATGGTTGAAATAAAACAGGAGGCAATAAAGAGTATCATTTAAAGTTGTAAATGTAATCGTGATTCTGTAATATTCAGGCAAATGCACAGTCTTGGGTCACATAACAACATTTTAGTAAATAACAAAATACAGAGGTGGTGGTGGTTACTCCATACAGGTGTGTAGTAAGCTCTGACTTTCAAATTCGTGGAACGTACAACCTAAGACTTCCACACAATGAAATCACCTACTGTCTAAGTTCTCAGAACATAGCCCGGTCATTAAGCAATGCAGCACTCTCCATAAAGGAGAAAGCTTGAAATACACAAAATATTCATCTATCCATTCTGCAAATGTTAATTAGGTGTCTACTACCCACCAAGCACTTTTTGGTATTAGGCGCAAAGCATAAGGCAAACAATAACCCTGCCCTCTCAGATGCCTTACACCCTAGAGTTATTTCTTGGGAAAGAAGGAGGCAGCGGGAACTTTAATTTTCTTCTCTATGTTTTTGTATTTTCTATTTTTTGTGCTTTCTATGCTATTAGAAATTCACACTATTAAACACGCTATTCTCAGGCTTATCTCTTCAAACAAATCATGATGCTGTTATTTTAACATCTTTAGGGAAAAAAATTAGTCATGATTGAGAGAGGGTGTGGAAAGACACCTGGTTAATGGCAGGAATTTATAACTGAATTCACCTTTTTATGATTTATAAGTTACTGGTTTCTTCTTCCAATAAAATTACCTAAGAGATAATGATAAAAACTGAGTCGGATGACAAGATAATTTAGTATCATGCCTGGTAAACAATAACAGCAACCAGTGATTATATTTTCTGAACCAAATGTTGATGTGCAGCTCATAGCTTCCAGATTATTTATGGAGAGAACAGAGTGCACCATTTGGAACTGGGATGGATGGTTTTCACATTCACACAACGATCACCAAATACTGAAAAATTTAATCACCTTTTCTTTCAAGCTTTTGCCATTCTATTATCAATAAACTGGTAAAACCAGATTTGTCATTTCGCTTAAGATGAACTCCAACAGTTCCTCCACTATCTGCTTTTCCAAAAACATGAAACAGCTGCTATTTCTGTTTCCAAAATCTGAAAAAGCCCCCAGGAGCAGAACGAAGAAAGAGGTGAGGACCAGGACAGGCCCTCAGCACTCTCTTGGGCTGTTCTGGCACACATCACTACCATTCTGGTCCCCACTGCAAATTCCCCAAGCAAACCACCGGGGACCTCAGGCCACAGGGGCCAGTGAGAGGCCCCTTCCCGGCTGGGTCACACAAGCCAGGCTCTACAGAATTCCTGCTTCTTTCTTTTTCCCTGTCTCACTCAAACTTCTTTTTGTCTGCCTAAGAAATCTTGGCTGTTTTCATAACTTTAGCTGAAGACAACAATACATGGAGAGGGAGGAGAGGAGGAACATAGCCCTCCTCTCCTGGAGAGGGAGGGTATGGGAAGACCCTGGAAATGGGAAACTTTAGAGACTGTATGCTGGGGCCTAAAGGAAGATTAAAGTTTAACCTAAATTCATAGCTTTGCTGATGAGGAATTAGGGCCCCTGAGGTTAGCCAAATTCCAGCTCAACTGTTCATCTGCTAATGTCTGATCTACAAGAGCTGAGACTGGTTCTTCACCACTGTGTCCTCCTCTGGACATGCAGGAATTAATACGCAGTGAATAAAGGTCCTCACAGATGTGCTAACGGTGTGCCCCAGGTCCTGCTTCCAGACGTCGGTAAGGATGGAGCTGCCCCCTGAGTTACAGGAGTTCAAAGAAGCTGCAGAACATCACCCCACCCCATTACCAATGGGCCACTGTTCCATCTGCCCACTTTCACCCGCCTCCCTCTAAAAATCAAAACAGAACAGAAAACCTACTGTGGACATTCTAGGTACCGGACAAGATCTGTATCCAGCAGGATGGCCAGTCTAGCATCACATCTGTCTACCCCCATTAGCAGTCCAACGAGACAGCAGAAAGAAGGCTAAGTGACTGCCTGCATTTTAGCCCCCACATCTGCAACCTAGGGCACTACAGGGAACCAAGGAAGGACTGGTGCATTAACAAAAGATGTATTATGGCCATGTAAGATTTCACTCTGAGGAGTCTGACAAGGCTTCTTTCACACCCATAAAGAATCTGCTATGAAAATTGGAAGAATTATGTGGAAGTCAGTGAAGACCAGGAACTCAGAAGTCCTGGTTTCCAGAGACACATTTATACAACTCACTAAATCATCTCTTGACTCAAGTTTCTTTCAGCTGTAAAATGATCAGGATATTTAGTAGATGATCTGTAAAAAGTCACTCCTAGTTGCTGGCTAATTTTGTCTTAGTAATATTTTTATACCTATGTATGGCCTGGAATAAAGCATCTTCGAGTCTGTTACAAAGGGCAAGTTGCAGGCCGAGTAACTTATTAAAGCTCATCTGCCTTTTCTTTGGAAAAAATAGGCCTCTTCCTCCTACAGATGCAAAGATCTACTTCAGTGGACATCTGGACGTGATGGGTAAAATCATTTTAAGTTAGCAGGATTCAGCTCTCCAGTTTCTTAATTTCCATTTTAAAGTTTCAGCTCATTAGGGTAGGCATGAGACATCATTTTACCTCCCTTAAACTCTGTAATTTCCTACAACCACTCTCAAGTGCCCCTGTTATTTCAACAGATTTCTGTTGTTCATATATTGTAACCTACACATTTCTATGGATGTTTTAAGTGTATCTGTCTTGCTTTTCTGGTTAGTTTAGAATCTGCTGAGTTCATATAAATGATTCTTCCCTCCATTAAAGATATCCTATTCTGTGTTGTTTTAGCTATTTTGGAAGTATTTAAAGGAAAAATGTGAGTTAAAATCATAGGCTGAAAAACTACACCTGGTAAGGTTAAAATAACTAAATATTATAAATCACAAAAGTCTGTATCACCATTAGTTAACTCTATAGTTGTAGCACAAAGACAACCATACACAATAAGCAAATAGCTAAGCCAGTCTGCATTCCAATAAAGCTTTATTTACAAAAACAGGCAGTGGAACAGATTGCCATATGGTCTATGGTTTTCCAAATTCTTCATTAAACCATGAAACAAAAACCTTGAAACAAAAAAGCAAGCCTAAGAACAATTTCTTATCATTTTGCCAGTGATAATGAGGAACATGAAGACTCCAGGAGCAAACTAAAAAACATTAAAAATACAATAACAAAGGGAAAAGCCAAAGCAACCTTGTTTGGCTTGTTATGTCTAGTTGCCAGTCAATCATATCACTTTACTTAATGTATTGCACTTATGACTGTGTGTTTAAATGCATAACTACATATATTTCTCGATATGCTGCAGAATCGAATCCTACTACAGTGAACGTAAGACAAAAACCCTGGCTAGTTCCAAAATTTAGTCCCCAATGAAAGTTCTCCTAGACTGTTGGAAGAAAGCTTTCCCTCTGGATAGTAAAAGCTGGGAGGAATGAAGAGAGAGAGAGAGATGGCAAATAATGATGCCGGATTGTCACTAGCGAACTCTTATGACTCAGGAATAACTTGGTCAGGGTCAAAAACAGCAGAGGAAAATCAGTCCCACAGTTTCCAAGAAGGCATCAGGACCTTAGATCACAAATTTTGTCTATAAAGAGGGAAAAGGATGACCAAAGAGTCATAAACATTCATATTTTTTGTTATCACTTAAAACAAAAAGTAAAGATCCCTTTTACTCACCTGCCCTCTGAGGAATCTGGCCCTGGCTCTGGGCCCCTCCTTTGAGTCCTGAAGCTCGTGCAAAAAAGATCCGTGCACCCCCTACTCATCCCTCCTAGATAGCCGGAAGCACTCCCAAACGCACGCACCTGTGTAACTTGTGTACGCACTACACACAGGCATCACACTGCCTGTAAGCTGGCTGCTCCTGGGCTCGGGATAATCACCTCGCCTCCTCCCCGTGAGGCCTCTAAATAATAAAGCACATTCAACTTGAGTGGTCTGACCAGTGAGAAGAAGAGAAAGGAAAGGACGAGTAGCTCTGCCAAAAGATAACAAAGGTTGCAAACAGATCCCCAGGAACCTGGAGGCAGTTAAATGGCACCAGGATACTCGGAGACGCAGACAGTGTCTGGCACTAGACACTGTCCTGGAAAGTGGATTAGCTGGGCAGATGGCATTTGCTTCTGAGCAGAAGCCCTGTGAGAGTTGGCCAGGGCCTCCACAGAGTCAGGAATCTTGCAAGGAGCCCAAGACCTTTCAGGACAATGCCATTCTGTCCCCAAGGAATCAGCTGCATAGAGCTCCCAGAGACAGTTAAGTCCTTCACTGCGAAAGGGTCGGAGAAGGAGCAGCCGGTGGAAAGCGGGCGGTAAAGCTGAGCCCGTTCGCTCCTGACATGGCAGACAATGCTTAATCAGCCTGCTTCCCTTTTCTCTGACTTAGATTCAATCTTTTCCTCTCTGTCTTTGGATCCAAGGCCCACGGTGGACAGGAAGAGTGATACTGCTGCTGCGCGGCAACTGTGAAACACAGAAGTCCCCTCTGTCACCCTGATCGTGTGCGGCCCAGCCCCAGGAACTTGGACGGCAAGGTCGTCATCACTTTTTCATCAGCTCTGAGCGAAAATCCACCAGCTCCACCCTGCAGCCCCACATCAGTGGTGTATAAGGGAGAAGAGGTCCCGAGGGCACTTGAAGAGGGACAACTGGTATTTCTGCTCCAACAAGGAGGAGGAAGAGGAGGACGAGGAACGATTTCTGAAAAGCCCATCTCAACTGCCAGTGAAGAGGCACCAAACCACCAACTAGTCAACAACTGAATGCAAAAGACGCAGGGGAAGCTGAGGCCACTCTGGGGCAGGTGTGGTGGCACTGCTGCCGCCACCCGGGACAGAAAGCAGTGCAACGCGAGCCTGAGACTCCCCATTCTTTCTGTCTCCTCCAAAAAATGCCTAGAGCAGGGGAGAGGCTGAGGTCAGTGTCCGGTCCCAGCCGCATCCGCCCCCGCCCCTAGGAGCCCCAGGCCTGGACCTCGCTGTCCCATTCTCTCCAGCTCGGAGAGGATGATGAAAGGTCTTCCTTGGCTTCTGCTCCTCACTGTTTTCAAAGGGCTTTAGAGCCCTGAGGAGATGATGGCCAGAAGGGCAGAGTCTGAGGGGCAGAGACAGCTGAGGATTTCCCATGGACCTGTGTGTAGTCGCTCACCAGCTTAGCCCCGCAAGGAAGGTCCCCTGTACCCTTTCCATCTGGAGCTGTCCCCACGTGACCTCTCCCACCCCCACACCCCTCTCTCCTCAGGGCATCTGCCTCAAATAACTCCCTGTGTTGTCATTCACCTCATGGATAATTGATAGGATGTCAAGCGGATGCTAAGAAAAGAACAAGGTGGTTAGACGTGCGCATACTATAAATAGACCCACGACATGACCAGCATTTGCCAACTTTTGAGTGCAGAACGGCAGAGGCAGAAACAGGAACGAGGCAGCAGCTTCCCCTGGGTCCATGGGAGAGCTGGCTTCTCAGTCCTGTGCAAGCGGCTTCTGTGAACTGCTGGACCTCAGAAGACACCTTGCCCCATTTGGGAGCAAAATTAAAAATGTCACGCTTCCCAGAACTTTTAGGCTACATGACAGATGCTTCATAGAAACTCAGCATATGCTTTAAAATGTATAACCTAATTCCTCCAGTTAAGTCTTTATAGGTTTTAGGTACTGTATATCTTTGCTTTTGTTCTCAAGAGCATTTCTAAGTTTCTATACACATACACTTACACAATTAAATATATTAAATACATCATTCTTACCTACATGGGCTACCAATTAGGAACACGGCCAGGCAATGCACATACAAAAAGGAAGAATAAAATCAGGCCCCTGGCCTTGTATCACATTAATTCTTTTGTTACCAGTAGTAAAAAAAGAATTAAAAAAGAAGGAAAGAAGAAATACAAGTGGAAAAATTATAAAGTTCTAAAACCTCCCTCAAGACTTCCCACTAAGAGTTTACTAAATAAAGAAATCAGTCCACAGCAAAGATTAGATGAAGGATACACCTTCATGCCCAAGCCTACTTTTTTAAATATAGCATCAAGATGATTGCTTTTACTTGGGGGGCAGGCAAAGAGGGAGGAGGAACAGAGGAAAGTGAGATTTTCAGTCTCAAAAATTAATCCTCTGACTAGATTTAGATCTTTGGCTTGTTTACTCACATATGGAGTAAACTGGAATGAAATTGAGCTGAACTATCTCAAGCTGGAAAGCACCGAATTGCCAAACAAACCACAAGCCTAGCACAAAAAAATTCTGCAGCTATCTATCCCCTAAGATAACTCCAACTTCCCCCAGTTCTTCCCCAACAGTGGAACCGTGAAAGATGTACAAGCCACAGGAAGGGCAGTGTCTCCTAGGCCCTCTTCATATATGGCCTGGAGGACAACAGGGGAGGAAGAGGGTGGACAGAAACTGTAGGAGGGCACACAATCAACTGTAGTTATAGTACAAATCGTTATACCTCAGGGTCACAGAAATTGGATAGAGTCTAAGTGTTGGAGGTCTGCAAATAAACCAGCCAGCTAGAAAACACTAGAAAGGTAAAAGAAAATGCACGAGTCCAGGTTCACTTCCTGAACAGGCAAGTGCTCAAGTCCTAGAACCTTTGCAAAAGGAGGCCAGTCTTGATGGCTCTTGGGAAAAGTCTATCTGGAGTCCAACATGTCACAGTTAAAATAAACAGCTCTTCCTTTCCCAGCCATCGGCAATAACTGACACAGAAGAATCTGAGCTGAGAATGTGGTGGCAGCCACCAGCACACATACATCACCAAGAAACCTGCTTCCTGGGGAGGGTTTAATAACCAGGCGACAGGAGTGCCCTCCCCGGCTCCCACACGGTGCACCTCATCAATAATCCAGACAGGGGGTAATATGCCAGGACCCGCTGTGCCCGCCCAGCTGAGCAGGACCTCACGGGTTCCTGGTTATCATTCTCTGAGTTCACGCCTGGGAAATGATAGAAACGCACCCTTGGCTGCACGGTCCTTTTCTGATTCATTTGTAAGCTACACTAATAATCCCATGATCCAAACACAGGGAGAAAAAAATTATTCAGGGACTGTCAGAAATGTTATTTTTGCAAGACATAAGGGAATGATTATAATGATTTATTAAAATCTTACAATGTGAGAAAGTAAGATCGGCAAACAAAATCCAATTAAGGAATTCACCAAATAAAAGGGAAGTGAACTCCTCCAGCCTGGGGTTGACAAAGAAACCATTCAGGAAAGAGCTTTATATGCTAAACTTAGCAGGGTAAACCTAGTTATTTTCCATGCCGTGCTGTTCTTAAAAGAGCTATTTAACTTCATCCATCTCTAGGATCTAAAAGACTAAGTATTTAGACTTGTAGGATTTAAAAAAAAAAGAACTCCAATTTAAAATGAACTTGCCTTAGAGCCTACATTGTGCGGATCTGAGTTGATTAATACAGTGCTCAGAAAGCTAACTCCTCGGCGTATTTCTCTTCCCACTCCTTTCCTAAGCTCTCTCTTAACTACACAAAAGCGCCTAAAACCTACCCTTGCTTTAGGCTTCAACCTCTCCCACCCGGATACATTTCTCTCCCTTCTTTCTCTTTTGTAATGATTTCTTTGACCCCCCTCCCCACAATACTCTCCTGGATCTACTGCCATCTCAAACACAAAGGACTGAACGCTGTCCTTGGCTCCCTGAGCTACCTTGCTCTGGGTCCCACAGTGTATTCTGCTATGGGGAATGTTCAGATTGCTTCCTCACTCTTTCTCTGCTCCAGGGAAACCTAGTCCAAAGCCACCAGGGTCACCCTAGGGCCGGAACCCTGGAGCCTTCCTCAGGCTTGCGGTGCCGCTTCACACAGCCCTTCCTCCTCCTCCTCCACCCCTGCTTCCCCTCGCTTCCCCTCCTCCTCACTCTTCCCCGCACTGACGTGTACGCGTGGCTCCTTCCGGTTCTCCTATTCCCTCTCATTCGTAGTCACCTCATCTTCCTGCTCCTTGCCTGATGCATTTGGCTGGAATTCTGGGCTCAGCCCTCCACTCCCGTCCACATGGTTTCCCCAGAAGCCATCCACTCTCATTCCCTCGTGGCTTCCAGACAGTGAGGAGCCCCGACCTCTTCTCTCTGTCCTAGCGGAGAGTCACTTCCCAAGTGAGTAAAACTGTACCCATCATCTGGCCCTTGACACCTGCCCATCAACAAGTCAGGGCAGGCAGAACCAGGAGACCAGGTACTGGACAGAATGCCTGTGTCCCCTCAAAGTTCACACATTGCAGCCCTAGACCCCGGTGCAGCTATCTCTGCATGTGGAACCCAAAGAAATAAATAAGGTTAGATGAAGTCATAAGGTTGGGGTTCTGCTCTAAAAGGATTAGGGTCTTCATGAGAAGAGACACCAAACATTGTGTTTCTCCCTCCCTCTATGCCTTCCCCCTTCTCTCTTCCTCTCTCTTCCTCCAGCTGTTGACCTGTTAGGCTGTGGATCTAGCTATTTCCCCAAAAGACTCATGCACTCACAGGAAGGGCTTTCAGGGGTGAGAACTGGACCGTAGGGGTGGGACAGCTGCATGTGATGCTAGAGAGTGGGGTCTGGTCAGAGAAGGGGGTGCCTGAGGCTTTGGGGGGACACCCAGACACAAACCGTAACACTGGGGGTTGGGTACTCCATCCCACACCATGGAAAGTAACGATGCCTAATCCAATTGTTCTCCCTCTCTCTCTCTCCCTCTCTCTCTCTCTCTCTCTCTCTCTCTCTCTCTCTCTCTCTCTCTCTCTCTCTCTCTCTCTCTCTCTCTCTCTCTCTCTCTCCCTCTCTCTCTTTCCATCTCTCTCCATGTCATTATCTCTTTTGCTCCAACTCTGTCTCTCTGTCTCTCTGTCCGTCTCTGTTTCTGTCTCTGTCTCTGTCTGCTTCTGTCTCTGTCTGTGTCTCTTCATCTCTCTGCTTCCCCCTTTCCTGTCCCGCATCCACCCCCAGTATGAAGAACAGGTCAGCTTGTCCCACCTGAGTACATATGGAGCACGTGGCCCTTTGCTAACCAGGAAAAGGCCTCACCAGAAAAACAGACTCAGCCAGAACTTTGGTTGCCAGAACTCCGATATTGTGTTATGATAGCCCCAGCAGACTCATACACCCTCTTTAGCCCCCGACCCCTCACCTGGGAGAGGGTTGATCATCCCTTCTTATAATTTGTACAATATGCACCTGACAGAGCACCCAGCAACCCATAACATAATTACATATGTATATGATTTGTGCACCCAGTAACTGTAAACTCCTTGATGGCAGAAACAATGTCTTATCCATTTAGTGATTTTTCCTTTGGTCTAACATGGTGTCCCACATGGTAAATGATCAATGAATGTTTGTGAGATGAGTTAACCAGCAAACAAAATGAATAAAGTCAATTTTCTTGTATGCTTCTGAGGCTGTACAGGGGCATTCATTTGCACAGAGATGTGTGCAGATTTGTGTGTGCATGTGTATATCTGCACAGTGCCAAGGCTGACTGAGGAAATCACTGGGTTTCAATTGCACTGTGGAACCTTTTTTTCCTTTTTCCCTCAAGATCCTCCTGAACTTTCCCGATGCCGTTCCCACACACACAGAGGCTTCCTGTCATTGTATATTCATACCTTTGTCTTTCATTTCTTTTTCTTCCCTTTGGGGAACTTGTTCAGTGGTTCTCACAATGTGTGGTTCCATGGAAAACCTTGATGGGTGCTAGTGTGAAGGAAAATTAAAGTCCCTGGGTTTGGGATCTCTGTCAACCAATGAAACCCCACTGCAGAACCCATTGTCTAGGGTGCCAGGAACTCGGCCTCAGCAATGGACAGATCTGCACATCTACAAACTGAAATGTAGCCAGTGACAGGATGAGCACATCCACCTGGCAGAAGTAGATTTTTCCAAACAAAAAGAAAGAAATGTTCATCTCAGGCTTATAGCAAAACTGTAGAACCCTGCCTACTCCTTCCAACTTTGAGACAGCTCTGCTCTGCACTCAGGGGAAATCAGGTCTCTTTATGTTTTCTCTTTGCACAGCTATTTATGACAGTTTGGAACAAAGTGCTCGGTCCTGTATCTCTTATTTTAACTTTCTTTGTGAAAAAAAAAAAAAAAGAAACCTCATTCTCCCAACAGCTTGGGCTACACATGCTTATTTGGAGAGAAAGAGATTTGGAAATGGATGTAATCCACTTCCAAAGACACTCACTACCTCCTCCCCACTCAAAACCCCAAAATCTCGGGACTCTCATCCGTGACAGCCGGGCCCCCAGCCCCGGGGAGGCATGGCCTCCCACCACCTCGACCATTCCTTCTGCACAGGCCCTGGCCCACTGTGGTAGCAGCTCCGTTGTCCATTTCTGTAGGGAAAAGCCGGAAAGGCCCCAGTCTGGTTGGATAGGGAGCAGAATGTCAAAGACACAAGTTCTTTACATTAGACTGAGCAAACAGTCCATGTGCCTCTCCAACAGTGCTGGTGCTATTTTGGGAGAGAGCACGCTGGGTGAGATGAGGAGAGACGTAAGCCAAAAGCACCACTTGGTTGTCACTGACCAGCGTCCTACAGTTCCATTCAGTGCTTTGATCTTACTCAGAAAGGAACAAATGTATTCACCTATTTTTAAAGTATCTGCATCTCGTATTGATAGACCCTTAGAAGTGGTTGGCAGGATAGCAAGGGTAAAAACTTCTAAGGAATTCTTAACTAACTCCAGGCCGAGGCTGGGAAAAGAAGCTGTATTAACGTGAATGCAGAGAGAGAGCGACAGAGACAGACAGACAGGCAGACAGACAGAAAGACAGACACTGATTTTGAGGAGCAGCCTCACGAAGAGAGTTTTGACCGACTCATGTCTCATTGTCCAGGAGTGAAAAATGTGATACCCTGAAAACTAAAAATAAAAAGCTGTGTTATTTGTGACACCTTTGCTACCACAGTATAAATGACAAGCAGAGAAACAGGAGCTCTGGAGGTCTCAGAGGTAGACTGAGGCTACGAACCCTGAATGCTCCCCAATCCTCCTGAGTCCCTCTCCAGTCTAAGCCCTTTTCCAGTCTCAGGCTGCTCTCTCTTCTCGGAGTCAGAGGGAACTGCCTTACCCACTAATCTTCCCTCTTCTCCCCGTCTCCTTTCTTTCCCTCCCAGTCACTGTGGGTGACTGTGGCGATTTCTGTAACAGCCAAGAGCCCTGAGGGAAGACATGGCATTTCCCAGAACTCTGGGCTCATACCCAGCCAACTCACTCCACCTCCCCCACTCCACCCCATGCCCAAGCCTCCGCCAGTAGCCTGTTGTCATGGTTACTCTAACCTTTATGTGTTTTGCAGGCTGGCCACCAAGCCACCTCCTGCTCATCCCCACCTCTGTGGCCTTCACCATGGCCCTCCAGGCCCATCTCTCAATTTTCTGAAGGGTCAAGTGAAAGCACACCGGCATCATCCCGCTCCCTCCCCGTCAGTCTGCCTGACTGTATCAGAGGGCTTTCTTTTCTGTTCCTGAATGGAAAAGTACTACTCTTCAAGAAACAACCAGAAATAGAAGAGCAAAGGCAATGGGGAGCAAAGAGAGGTCAGCTTTCTCGGTTGGGAAAAAGATGATGGCTGAAGTTAGCTGAAATCTGCAGACCCCACTCTGCCCCGTAAACCCTCACAACAGAATAAGGCATCCTACTTCAGAGGCAATCCTTTGCCTTCCTGTACCCTCACGGCACACCCCTCCTTCCTGCCAGTGTGGAAGGACGGCATTCCTCCTTCTTGTCCAAGGCAACTCCCTTTCAGTTGCTCTGGGTTCTACTACCTCAGGACTCAGAGGTCTTAACTCCACCAACCTTCCCTCCAGCTCTTGGCTTGTAAGCCAGTTTCTACTTATTCTTTTCCTTCAGCAAATAAATACAATTTTTTATCTTAAAGCAAATCCCCTTTTGACCCACATTACCCTCTAGTTACTGTCTACTCATCTTCCCCGGTGGAAAATCATCTCCCTTTCCTGTCTTTAGTTTCACACTTTGCATTCAACCCCCTGCATAACGCTTTCTTACAGATCCCAAGAGAGCCAGGCCTGTGAAGAACTTTCCTGTCAGTGCATTCCGTGGATCCCTAGTCAGCCATGTACTCCTTAATGAGCAGTTGTGAGGTTAAACACAGTGCACACTAAGGTCCTCGTGCTTCCACTGTACTTGAATCTTGACTGTGGCATTGGTCAGCTCCATGACTTTGGGCAAGGTACTTAACCTCTGCTTCCTCAGTTTCCCTACATTTCACTAAAGTGATAACTGTGCCTACCTCAGCTGGTTATTGTGATGGAGGCATGACACACACAACAGTCAAAACAGGGCTCACTCGCAGGAAGGACTCAAAATTGACTAGCAGCTGCTACCGTTCACCATTACCCAAACCCATCAGCAGCTGTCAGTGTTTCTGCTCTCTTTTCACGTCACTGCTGCCACATTCTCGTTTTTCTCCTCCTCTGACTTTTCTGCCTCAGATTCCTCTGTGAATTGGGTTTCTTGGAGTATTCAACAAAGTTCTGTTCTGGGCTTTCTACTCTTCTCAATCTGAATACTCTCCCTTAAGAATCTGTTATACCCAAGGCTTTACCTATTACAGTAATTGAGAGACCAACAAATCCTTTTTGTAAACTCAAGATCTGGGTAAGACAACTGGGTATTTCCACTTGTATGTGCTCTAGGCACTTTAAACTCAACTTGACAAAAACAGAAACCTCTCCCAAGGTAAGGCACGACCTAGTAGCCCAAGCCTAACAAGTGGGACCATCAAGCACGTCCTCACCCCTCTTCCTCTACGCCCCAGTAGAGACTCAGTCCAACTTACTCACCTTCAGTTTTCCCAAGCCAGTTGAAGCCATCGGTGATGACTGTCCCTTACTTCTGTGTGACCAACAACCTGTACCTCTCTCGGATCATTCATTACCTCACAACCAGAGCAGCCGGGTTTAGTGCTAATATGATCACTGTCCTCAGCCCTGCATTGTCAAGCCTCACCACGGGCTATAACAGAATTTCAGAGAGAAACAGAGAGACAGGCAGACACTAGGGCTCCTCTTAAACAGATTCACAGGACCTAACCTAAAACAACTGAAATCAAATTCACCAATGTAGTGGACTGAGAAATAGTATTTTTAAGAACTGCCGAATGAGTCTGATAAATGGGGAAGCTCGGGAAACGCTGCTCTCTGACTGGCGCCCCTTGCGTTATAACAGTTCCTTTTCAGGGCATTTCCACCACCTCATATTCCATCAGCCAGGAGCAGGAATCCCTACAGTGATAGAGTTGTGTGACTCTCTGTTCCCCTTCTCTACCGGGGACAACCACGGCAATTTGGTTCTCCATGTCGTGTCACTGCCAGGCCCCACTGCTCTTGGGCACTATGGCATCATACACAGTTCTTCCCTGCATGTGTGGCATTCTGAGCCTGAACACATCACAGCTGCCTCCACCTCAGTCTTCAAAATTGTTCCAGTACGGCCTCCTCTGATGGCCTTGCTGAGGTCATAGCTGCCACCAGGCCCCCCTCCCCCAAGCCCTCATGAGACTCGTTCTCCCTGTGCCACAGCATCCGGGGCTTGCTTCCACCACTGCACTGGTCCAGGCTACTGTCTGCCTCCTGTTCCCCTGAGGTGAAGCGAGCATCTCCTAATCCCAACAGCCAGCCCACTTCCTGATGAATAGAGGATGTCACACCGTGGAAGGAATGACACAGAACCCTCATAATAGGATGTAGTTCTACTGTCCTACCCGTTTTTACCTATTCACAACCTTCTGGCCTGATCTGAAGTGTTCTCTATGCCTCTCAACTTTATTTAATCTAAAATTTTGATTTGCATGTTCGCTTTCTCTTTATCTAAGTTGCTGATTTTAAAAATGTCAGACAGGGGCCCCGCGCACAAAATCCACTTGACAGTCCCTCTGTGTAGGCACTAGTTCGTTCAACCGGTAAGAGCAAGAAAGTTTTATACTTTTATAAGCTCTGCAGTCACCACCGACAAAGGTCTCGCGCCTGCGCAGCAAGTGAGGGTGACGCCGATCGGGCTGCTTTCGCAGAGGTCACACCCTCAATCTTTCACCAGAAGCTTCGGGTATAAAATGTGTGGACAGAGACATTGTGAAGCATCTTGCGGAGCCCCCGCTACTATTGCCTCCGTTTTCTCCATTTACAGCTTTGCAGCTCTAAATTTCCTGAAAAGAAATCGTGCGACATTGGCTCAACAGTCTCCATTTGCATTTCTGGGTCACTTATCTCCCGTCCAAGAATTCACATACTCTCTTTCATAACCTGTTCAAGAATATTTTATGGAAATTATACGATACTCTCTGTCACCTTAGTGTGTGAAAGCCATAGACTTTTCTTTTTTTATTTTATGAAGAAAAAGTAAAACAAAATTTCATAACAAGGTGATAGAAGAACAACAATAAATACACTGCATATTATTATCTTTAAAGAACTTACTCAGAGTACAAGGTATGAGCATAAAAAATTTTCCATTTGATATAAGTGCAAACCTTCTTTTTCCAGGTACTCAGAGACACTAACAGTATAACTACCTTACATTTTTTTCTCTTTTCCCTTCCTTCTTGTCCCCTTTCCCTGATCTTAGTTCCTTTTTCCTTTTTAACAATTTCTTCCCATTTCATAGTATCTGTTGTACATCTTAGACCTTATTTATACTTTTAGTTTTTCATATCAGGGAGGAAATACAATGTTTACACATGAGAGTCTGATTTATTTCACTAATGAGTACGGTCTCAAGTTTCATCTATTTACCTATAAAAGTCTCAAGTGCATCTTTCTTTATGGCTGAGTAGTACTCCACTGTATAAAAATACCTTATCTTTTTTTATCCATTCCTCGGCTAATGGGCATTGGGTTGTCTCCAGGATTTAGCTATTACAAATTGTGTTGCTTTAAACACTGGTGCACATGTATCACTGTGGTATGATGTTTTAAATTCTTCTGAGAAGATATCTAGAAGGGAAACAGCTGGCTTGAATGGGATCTCTAATCCTACATCTTGAGGAATCTCCCCACTGAGTTCCATATGGTTGCACCGGCCTGTAGTCCCATCAACAGTGGAGAAGGGCTCCTCTTTCCTCATAGCCCCTCTAGCGTTTGTTACTGGTTGATTTCTTGACAATAGCAATTCTTTCGGGAGTAAGATGGAATCTCACTGTTTTAATTTGCATCACGCAAATGACCAGTGATGTTGAACGTTTTTTCATATATTTGTTTTCTGTTTGTCTTTCTTCATCTAAGAAGCACATATACATCTCAGATGCCCATTTTTTGGATTGGGTCTTTGAATTTGGGGTATCTGATTTTTTTTCAATTCTTTATATGTTCTAGATAGAAGCTCTTTGTCTGAGGGACAATTGGCTAAAAATTTTTTCCCGATCTGTGGCTTTTCTTTTTACTGTTAGTGATTTCTTTTAACGTGTAAAGGCTTTTCTATTGATGAGGTCCCAGTTGTTGATTCTTTGAAGTATTTCCTGTGCAGTTTGAGTTTTTTTCATGAACTCCCTGCCTACACCTATGTCTTCAAGATTTATACCTACTTTCTCTACCAGTAGCTTGAGTGTTTCTGTTTTAATATCTAGATCTTTGACCAATTTTGACTTTATTTTAGTGCATTGTGATAGACATGGGTTTAGTTTTAGTCTTTGGCATGCAGATATCCACTTTTTCCAGCATCATTTATTAAAGAGGGTATTTTTCTTGCAGTGATCATGCTTGGCCCTTTTGTCAAAGGAGATAAGGTGGCTGAGTGTATTTAGAGTTGTGTCTGCATCTTCTAATCTGTCCCACGGATCCTCAGATCTGTTTTTCTGCCAGTACCATGATGATTTTATCACAGTAGCTTTATAGTATAATTTCAAGTAGGGATTGTAATGCCTCCTGCCTTACCTTTGTTGCCCAGAATTGTTTTTGCTATTCTAGGTCTCTTCTGGTCCCAAATGAATTTTAGGAATGTCTTTTCTAGTTCTGTGAGATATGTTAATGGTATCCTGATTGGGATTTCATTAAATCTGTATAACAGTTTTGAAAGTATGACCATTTTCACTATGTTGGTTCTCCCTATCCATGAGCAAGGAATATCTTTCCATTTTCTGATATTCTCTTCAATCTCCTTTTTCAGAATACTGTACTTTTCAATGTATAGATCTTTTAGTCTTTTGTTAGATTGATTCCTACATATTTCATTTTTTGGATGTTCTTGTGAAGGGTGTGGTGCCCCTGGCTTCTCTTTCAGTGAAATTGTTGTTGGTGTACAGGAATGCTGTTGATTTTTGAGTGTTGACTTTGTATCCAGCTATGCTGCTGAATTTCATTATTAAAGCCAGAAGACTTCTGTCTTGGTTACTTTTCTCTTGTTGCTGGGACAAAATACCCGGGTCCCAAATTAAGGAAGGAAAGGTTTATTTAGCTCACAGTTTGTGGAGGTTTCAGTACATACTTGGCTGGTTCAGAGGCAGAGTGGCACATGGCAGAGGGCAACAGTTCATGGTGGCAGAAAACAGCAAAACAAGAGCAAAAGGGAACAGTGGCAGCAAGTAACCTCTTTCCCTCCCCTGTACTGTATGCAAACTACCCACTGCAGGGCATGTGCAGCACTCACACCCATAATCCCACTATTGGACCATGGATCAATCATAAACTCTAGAAGCCCACCCCATGACTGCATGAGGATTTGGGGGGTAATCCAGTCACAAGCTATAACAACTTTCCATTTTTAAAAACCTAAAAAACGTTTGCCTGTCTCAGCTTCCCAGCTCCTGTCCCATCTGTTATCCACAATTCCCTCAGGGTTCTCTATAGTAATTCAATAGCGTCTCTGTTACCTACAGTGTATTTCATCCAGCCTAAGTCATGTACTTGGGGCTGGTGTTTGCTTACACCTTCCCCATCCAGAACGAATTTCAGGAAGATGAGCAGGGTTAGCTGCTGGAAGTTGGGAGTGTGTGCTAAATCCTATAGTGTCCTGTAAAGTCTCGGGAGAATCTATCATCTGTGGGTTTTTTTCCAAGAGTGATAATTAGTGATCCCCCAGCCTAACACACACACACACACACACACACACACACACACACACACACACACAGATTTTGGAGTCAGAAAGATCAAAATAAGAGTCCCAGCTTCTTCAGCTACTGGTGATACACTCTGGGTAAGACTGTGACCCTCGATTTCATTTTCACATAAAGACAGCAGTTCTGCTGCCAGTCAGGACAGATCAGAGATATAAGTGAGTGAATACAAAGGAGGCACGGTGCCTGTAAATGCACCTGCTGCTGCACCTACCCCCAGACTTTCCTTCACATATTCTCAGTAACTTTCACCTTGTTATTTCCTGATGTGAAATGCCTCAGAACAATGTCAGGGATCAAACGGCAGGGAGAATTAAACCAGTCAAGTAAAATGCCAAAGGACTTCCCTCAAGAAACAATCAAACTATTGATCCATGAATCTTACTCTGCTTATGCACCTGGTGTGAGCCTCACCCCGGATGCTGAGAGGCTAAAGGGGCCCTTTACATGCCTAGAGAGCAAGTGTGCTTTGTAGGAAATTAAGCAAGAAAAGCTCAACCTAGAAGAGCCTCAGACATTGATCTGTTGGGTTCAGAGTTTGCTACATGCTCCCAGACACAGCCTTGCAATCATGAGCTCAAAGAACAAGTGAACTGCGTACAGTTCCCCGACTCAGCATGCAAATGCTGCTGCTCCCCGGATCCTGTTTCCTTAGATATGGATCACCTGCTGCACACTGCCAAGCACCAGCCCACCATATCTGAAAGCATCCGTGGTGCAGGTGTTCACATCTTACCTGGCCTCAAGTCCATTCCATGACTTTGCTTCCTGAGGGTTTCAACACAGCAATAGCGGAAGTGTGCATTAGCTCCTGCTCCAATGTTCTCACATCGGACAGGCTGGAGCCCACTCTGCCAGGGAAAATGTGCAGTCCAGGAGTACCAGTCTTCACAGTGGGCAACCTCACAGCACTGCCTGGGAAAGACCTTTGGTTCTTAAGCCCCCTTGCGTGTCTGTGAGTTATGAGGCAGATTCAAGTTCCAAGAAAAATATAATATAGCCCTTCCTTTCTTTGGCCTTCTGAAATAATAACTATATTCTAATTAGTCTGGGAATTTTGATTTGGCTTTCATTGGGCATTGTTTTCTCTTCAGTAAATTTAACCTTTTCTCTAAGTTTCTTCCACATTTCTTTCTTGTCCCCAGGCAAAACTGTCTCCCAGGCAAAATTCTTCTATTTGAACAAATAGAGAGCAGAAAATTCTTCTCAGTGGCCGCTCAGTAAACAGATTGTCAAGTCCACCATCATGCACTCTTGCAGCACTGCCTCCTTCCAAGGACACCATGGAAATCAAGAGGCAAGTGGTTTAGAATCTCCTCACTGTGAGGCCATGAACCCCAAAAGCCTCAACGATGACAAGGCTCACTGCCTGGTGCTGGGGCCCAGTGTGACTTTATGGCTTTAATGGTTAGTAGAGGAAAGTTGGGCAAAAGGGAAGGCTCCTGGCTGATCTGCTGAAGTTAACCTTTCTCTCCAGTAAGACAGAGGTGCCTCCCCATCAAAGGACAGTTCTGTGTGCGAACTCTTAGCTCAACCAGTTTACCCCCAAGACCCCAGTAGGTCCTCCATCCTTGACATGGAATAATTCTCAGCACTTGTCATCACTACAAAAGCATGCTGCAATACCTCTAACCGGTAAGGACCAGTCAGAGCCCTAAACAAGTAGTGGTTCTGTCCACCTGCTTTGGCCTTTTTGCAGTGTTTTCATACCATCACAACATTTTAAGAGAAAGGTGTCAAGGGCTGGCTTCCAGGTCGATATGATCAGCTACCATCACAGATCCAAATACAGATATATTTGGATGAATGGTGTCACTCGAGAACAGATTGTGTTTCCAAAGTGCTCCACCCCAGTCCAGCTCCTTCAACCCAGGTAGCAGTGTTTATACCCAGCTCCCGAAGAATACCAAGATTACTGTTCCGGATAAACAAGTCTGAAATTTTATTAGTTTTATCATTCAGATGGAATTTTTATGGGTAAGAAGGGGTCCTTTTATTACTTTTTTTTTTTTTTACCAACTATTCACATCTAAAAGAATTTGGAAAGAGTCAGGATAGTTTCCATTTAACTTGTTCCACACGCTGCCCACAACATCACAGCTCTTGTAGCAATACTTAATAAGGATCTTGAAGTTCATGTAGTTCATTTCCACCCAAGCAGAAATGTTAGACCATAACAGGAACTTGTCCAAGCCCTGTGTGAATGCCTCTCAGGGCAAGCCATTTGCTGCCGTGAGAGGCAGCTCTCCTCTATAAACAGTGTCCCTTTGCAAGATGCCTTTCCTCCAGGTTTCCTGGGGTGCTTGCAACAGTCCCACTTTGTACCTGTGAGCCTGGTATATTTAACAAGCCCATTTGCTATGGTTTGAATGCCCCTCTCACCTCCAAACTCATGTTAAAATTTAATCCTCATGTGACAGTTAAGCTGAATTATCAACTTGATTGGCCTGGGGAGCTGCCCAGAGGATTAGTACAGTATAATTCTGGTGTGTCAGGATGCATCATGCAGGCATGAACTTGGGCATTGCATCAGGGTGCTGGCCCATCCCTCTCTGACACTCTGCCTGCTCTGCTTTCTGGCCACCAAGAACTAAGCATTTTTGCTTCACCAAGCTTCTCCATGATCATTCTGCCTTGAAACTACCCAACCATAGACTGAACCTATGCAACCACGAGCCTCTCCTCTTTTACACTGTGCTTGTTGGGTATTTTGTACCAGCAATGGGCAAGCTGGCTAATACACACTATTGTGAGATAATAAGAGGTGAGAACCAGATGAAATCTTTCAGAGATGACTGGTTAGTGAGAGCTGTGCCTTCCTAAATAGATTGATTCGTTCATGGATCAATAAATTTGTCTCTAAAGTGGATCTTGTATAAGAAAAACTGTTTTTCTTTATAAGTCACCTTCCCTCAGGTTATAGCAACAGACTGATATATCCTCCTTTCACGCATGATGTCCTATTTATGAAGATAGTATATCCTGTAGGCTGACCATATTACTTAGCTGCAGCACAGGATAAATCTTCAAATGACTTATGCTGAGAAAGAAAAATGCCCTCAAACTCATCTCACCTCCTCCCTGATGGAGACCACTTTGAGGCGATCCTAAGCAGGCTTTAGAAGTAATCAAGTGGCTTTCTATATTAACTTGTGAATCTGTCCCAGGCATCAGTGACTTGCCTGATGAGCCAGCAGCTGGCATGCGGAAATAGAACTCTCCAAGCCAGTGGTCATAGTAGAGAACTGTAGTGGCCTGTGACACTGTGACATCTCTGAAGGCAAGATAACCCTGCAGTTCCAGACACTGCCTCTCCCTCAGATTTCCAGGGACAATAACTGTTTCCAGAGATGAAACAGTTCTCCCATCAAGAAAAGATTCACTGCTTGAAATGTCTCTGTTTAAATTTTCTCACGACCTTGGTCACTTTCGGGTCTTTTTACTTCAGCTGTTCCCTGCACCTATGTATATACCCCCAGATACGCGGTTTAACCTCTAAGTAGTGAGCAATTCAGAGAGCTCTGTCTAAGCCACAAGAGCTCTGACCTTCCCAGACCCCCTACACCATAGCACTTTGTCTATTGTCTTTGATCCTTTGCCATACTCTAACCCAGAAGCCTGGGAGACTGGCAAAGTCCCAGTACCGACCTCTCCATTCTCTCCAAACAGCCCTTCCCGACGTGTAGCAGCTACCACCATCACAGGGGAACCTCTCTCTTCCCATTTTAAGCGTAAGGTTACTGGAGCTCAGAAAGCAATAACTTGCCTGACATTTTGCAGCTAATCAGAAGACGGTTGTATCTTCCACCTAAAAATATTCAGTTCCTTCCACAGTTTCTCCTGGGACATGGTTCCAGATCCCAGGCTCCTTGCTAACTGCCCTTCTCTGGTAAACTCTTCTCCGCTCTAACTAATAAAAGACTTCGAAGCAAACACAAAGCTCCAGGTGTGGTCTAACCATGGAAGTGGGGGAGGAGTGTTACTTCCTGGAATCAATACATTATGCTTCCATTAATGCAGCTTTTTAGTTGCCTCATCAAATGTAGTCAAAGAAAACTTCAATATCTTTCTGTACCAGGAATACCGCCAGTAGATCTTTTTCCTCTCATCATTACCATTGATTTTAACTCTAAAATAAGATTTTGCATTTATCTCTTTGAAATGTCATCTTGTTATTTTTAACCCAACATTCCACCACACTCACCTCATTTGGAGGCATATCTTTGTCACTTATTACACTGGCCTTTCTTTTCAGCTTGAGTCTACTACAAATTCAATGCGCTTACTTCCTGTGTGTTCTTCAAAGTTTCTAGCGAAGTTACAGACTAGAGTGATTCCAAGAGCTGGGAATCACACCGTAATTTCCCTGGGGAATCCCTTATGTTGTCCGTGCCATCAGTCTTCCAAAGAACCTTCCCCCAGCAACTGCGTTCTTACTGCAAGTTGAAACCATTGCTACCATCAGCTCTCTCCAATAATCTGTGAAGGTGAACCTGAGAGTCTTTCTGGAGGTTAGGGGCTGGGACCCCATACCATTCACTGAACAGTTCCGCCAAGGTTCCCTCTGGTCTGGAGAGACTATAAGGATCAGCAGTGCCAGATCCACAGCTCCTGGTAAGGGTCTTCAGCCCTCAACCATGAAACCTCCAACCGGCCATGGAGAGAACACAGACACTCCATGCAAAGTTTCACCCCTCAATGCCTTCACCAAGTTCCTAAGAGAAATTACACATACGTCTAAATCAGTGGGTTGGGACAGAAGACAGGTAAATTTCCAGAGAATACTTCCCAAAGGAAAGGTCCCATGGAAGTCAAGAGGAACGTGAGATTCAGATATGATTCCTAAGTGTCACACCTAAATCCTACAACCCTGCTCTCAGTCCCTTGCATTTACAGGTACAGATAAAAAGAGAAGAGAGCTAAGAAAAAAGAAGAGAGGCTCATATCAGAGAAGTTCTGATGACAAGTGAATCCACAATATTCTTCTGAGACAATTATTATGGGGTTGCCCAGCCTAAGAGGAAAATAAAGTAAATAAACTCCAGGAAATAAATGTTTTCCACAGTAACGTAATCAGACTTTCATTAAGTGTGGTGTCTTACCACGTTGTTTATCTCTGCTCCCCGCCCAAACTCTAATGTCATGAAAGTAACCAAGCTGTGAAAAGTAAACTTCCACAAGGAGAAAAGAGAAACGGACAGGTGATAAGAGAAAAGAAAGCCCTACACCTCTTCTAGAAGGTGGACACTGAGTGAAGAAGTCACCAGTACCCTATTAGAACTAGAAAAGCTAAGTCAAAAGGCAAAGCCAGGGAAAGGCCACGTGCGCTGAGACCCTCGGAAAGGAGGAGTTTCTCCAAGTGCCAGGCCCCCCCTACGGGGCAAGGAAAGCCTCCCTATTCCCTGCTTCCCACTCAGCACGCGACTGTGCCTCTCCCATCAGAGCAGGAGGGAAAACATTTTCCTTCCCGAAAAATGACAATAGCAGTCTTCAGGATGGAGGGCCGTAAATGGGGAGGAGAGCTGCTAAGTCCAGATGAGCCTGCAAAGGGGGAATGAGTCCTCCTCAGCACCAGCAGCAGGTACAAGTCTAGAAGATTCCATTCTAGAGAATTCAGATCTGCTCGCAGCAAAGCTTTCTGATGAGGACATCTGCGCATCCTCCAGTTGATCGTCGGCCTGGAATCCTAGATGGCTCTGCAGAGTACCCATGACCTGACAAGCCAGGGCCCCCTGCAGCACATGCCCGTCAACTCTAAGCCTTGACCCTGCCTGGGGCCTGACGGTCAGGCAGCTCCTGACACTGGATGAAAGCCACCTAATACGAAAGGCGAGACCAAAACGCACAATCGGGAAGAAGGAACTAAAAAACAAAGAGGTCTGCCAAAAATAAGAAACAGTTCTTAAAACTGAAAAAATATCACAGATAAAGAGTAAACAGAAAAGGCAAGAGAAAGTTCAGGCAATCTCTCAGGATCTAAGCCAAAAGGTAGTAAAGAGATAAGGGTAAGAAAATTAGAGGGCGCATTCAGGATGTATAACTTCCAACTGAAAGAAAGGGGAAAGCAAGAGAAAAGGAGGGGAGGGGATGGGAGGGGAGGGGAGGGGAGAGAAGAGGGGGGAGGGGGGATAGGAAGTACGTGGTTCCACTCCAAATAGTATTAATAAAATCATAATAATTTAATAAGTGTCTTGGTTGAAAGCAAACTCTACAGACAGATTTTCTTTGGACCGACTCCACCAAATACTACCTAAATGACCTTGGAAAAGGTGTTTCATCCGTTTCAATGTCCACATCCATGAAATGTAAAGAATAACAATACCTGCTTTATATGATTGTTATAAGGATAGCTTAATACATACCTAAACTCTTCAGCAGTATCTTACACTTAGGAAGTACTCAATAAATGTCAGTTATTATTTTCAAAAATATTATGTAAATTCCAGTACAAATAATTTGATCACCACCTTAACCTCAGTGATGTAAAGCTATGAGGAAGAAAAGTCATATTAGGTGAGCACAAGGGTATTAACCTAAAACCTTAATAGAAACCATGCATTAGTTTAAAACCATGAATAGAAAGAACACTGAATATAATAAGGTCTATAGTTGACAAATTAAGTGACTGTAAAACAAACATAATATTTAGAAATGTAGAGGTAAATAAATACCAGGAGAAAGAGCTAGAGAAATGGGAAGCTGTTCCCAGGAAAGGCAGGACTCAAAAGGAAAAAATGGGATGGACGTATTTACATGAAAGCTTGTTTTTGTAACTGTACAAAAACACATGTGTATTTAAATGACCTTATCACACTGAGCTGAAACCCAGAGGATGATAAGAGATGACTCTCAACAAGCAGCTTCTACAAAAGCTAAATTGTGACTCAGAGCAAAAAATATCCTTTCCAGCTGCTTCAAAACAAACAAAAAGTCAGCGAAGGGCATATTTCCAGGGGAAAGGAGGCAGGTGGCTCAAGTGTGTGTAACGCCCTGGGTACATCTGTGCTGTGCCTTTAGCACAAGGTGCCCTGAATTTTTATCCCTTCCAGCCTCCGGAGGACCCTGTACCTTCGAGTTCTTGCCTTCCACCTCCCCCAGCCAAGCCTTTGTCAGGCCACCTCCTTCCCAGTAAGGCACAAATGAAATTGCTACAGCTTGATTGAATGCTGCTGAATTGTGTTCTGAAGTCCTCTGAGTTTTCTATTAAATGGTCTACACGCTGGCTTCATCAGAGAAACTAACTCTTGCAGAAAAAGTACTGCTTTTATAAGATGAAATGTCACCATTCTGTATTATATCTGAGTCGCACTGTACGAGTCATTGTTAGGGGCACCAGTAGATGAAAGTGCCAGTCACTGTGAGAGATTTCTGAAGAAGGCAGGAAGAAAGCCAATCATTTTCATCCTCTCAAAAGAAATGGAAAATAGATCAGGAAATTCTGAGAAAAGATAGCATTTATGCACAGGGACTTAGCATTCTGAATATGGAGTCCTACTACATGATGAAAACCACTCTTTCTGCTTCTGCTACTGACAAGGGAGAAATAGCAAATGCAAGAGACGACAACGTGCACAAAATGTCACAAATTCCGAAAGAGAATCCAGCTGCGGCAGCTAAGGGAAAATTTCTGTAACAAAATTTTGACCTCCACTGTACCCAAAAATTCAAAATGACCAGGAAAGCTATCTGAGCAGAAGAAACATGTTTAAAATGAGCTGATATCAATCAGTCAGAGAAAATAAAAAACTAGTACCACCGACTGATCATAAATATGAGTTCAGTGAATTTTAAGACAATGGGAAGGGTTTTCAAGTTATTTAAAATTCCAAGATCGTCTTGAAGTAGACCAAAAAATTACAACACAGTGACCTTCTTTGCTAGTGGTGGGTGAGGCAAGCTTCTCATGAATAGGTGGATTTGAATCTGTGGGACCACCTGCCTCCATTTTGGCATAATTCTGCTTTTCATTCTATCTTGAGTTTGCTTATCTTTGCAGTTATGTCACCTTTTTTTCCACAAATCACATACTTTCTTATATCTCTAAGGAAATGTTTACCTACTAGTTAAAAGAAGTAAGATTCATGTTGCAACATACCTATTCCAGCTAGTTTTAGTGGTGTGGAAATCACAAGCCCAGGCAATTACATAAGCCCCAAACTATTTTTGTACAAAGTTAAGTGAAATTTCTCTTGAACAGGACAGAGGAATTGTTATATGCCTCAGAAGTGTGCATCTTAATTTCAGCAATATCTTCATGGTATATTTCAAGGACATATGAAAGTCAGCATGTGGCTGGAGTCGGATGATATGCACAGTGACAAGGTGTAGCCCCATAAACCACTGACCAGTCTGACAGACTGACTAAATGCGTGTGTAGCAGACACCAGGTGAGCAAGATGCTTGTTTTGCCTTCAACCCAGATTCGGGAGCACCATTAAGAAGATGGAACTGAGGAAAAGAAAAACTAAGAAAGAAAGAACTGGGATGGGGGAAAGAAGAAAAGAAGGAAGGGAAATATATATATATATATATATACACGCAAGATAGCTAACGCAATTGTATTATTGATTTCTATTAGTTCATTGAAAGAAACAGTTAGTGCTTATATTGTTTGATCAATTTTGCACGCCTGTCTCCGATAATCTGAGCAACTACTTTGAAGATAACCATAGGCAATATAATTACCATTGCTAAATTCCTATTGTCTTATTTTGAAATTCTGTGTCATTTTTATTTTTTTCTCTTTAAAATAATAGATATATTATATAAAGTAAACAACCATAAAACAACAATAAAATTGAGAGAGCTATTCATCCAAAAAGAACAGGAGGACGCAACTGCTGTTCTTGAGTTCTTCAGCATCCTTGAGGGGCCGTGAACACCTCCAGGGGTGGACACAGGAACAAGCAGCTGTGAACTTCTAGAAAGAAGCCACATCCTGATTTTTATACAGCCTTGCTCAGATCTACGAGTTAGGGCTGTTTTACACTGTTGTGCATTCGTGGCCAGACAGAAAAGCAGCAAGACAGAACTCAAAACCGGTTTTATGCCTCTCTTGGCGGGGTCCTCCTTTGTTCCAGCATCTTGCCTGTTCGGGACACTCACATAACAATAAAATCCCATCTACTCTTTTTCCATGAAATCAGAACTTGTGATAGGGAACTTTGCAGACACACAGAAAGGTAGAATTCTAAAATGAAAGTGTGTTTCATCTCCCCCACTGACACGTGAACCCACACACAAGAGCTCTTCCTCACTCCTCCTGTAGCCTCGGACAACCAACACAATGTCAGGGAAGAGGCATTCAGCGATGTCACTTAAACCAACCAAGCCTGCTTAAGGGAAGTGTCCAAAAAATAAAAAATAAAAAAACCACAGTAATACAAATATCTTCCTGGAAGAAAGAAAGCCTGTAGAGTGGTTTGTAATGAAGAACCCAAGCTCCCAGAACTGACTCCCCGCTCCTCTATGCCCGAGGCAATCACTCAGCTACGAAAATTTGTTTTTAAGGTTTCATCACATTTATTGCTAATGCAAAAAAAAGATGAAAAAGTATGCCAGCTTCAAATTATTCGTGTCTCTTTACTTTAATAGGGCCAAAATATTTGAAAACATTGTCAGCAGTAATTTTAAGTTGCTGCAATCATACACTCAACAAATATATATTGTTAGCTTTGAGAGATTTTGTTTCTGCATTTCGGTCCCATATGTTCTTTAGCAGACACAAACCCCCTCCTTTGGATGAAGGAGACATAAGCCAACATGTCCCTAGGATTGGAGGGGACAGAACCCATCAGAAGGAGACAAGGAGGTGGAGGGATCTGTGGATCCCTCTAAGGATGAGTCAGGATCACAAAGCAAGAAGCTGCTCTGTGAGTTAAGGTAGCAGGGAGGGGTCACCGGATGCAGGTCTTCTCTCTCTCTCCTCTCCTGTGGCAAGGGCCAGCTGGACAGACCCAGATTCCCCACCAATGGCATCAAACCACAGGTTACTTCTTCAGACTGTGCACTAAAGCAACTTCATGTTCCAAGGAGCAATCCTCTTTTAAACCACTGATAGTCTGCAATAAAATCCCTTGGAATTCTTTATAATAGGATTTATTTTATGTAGCAAACACAAGTGCATGAAATGATATCACATTTACAGCACATAATAGGAGGGCAAATTCTGCAAAGACGTGACTATTGGGGGAACCTCATACTGGTCACAAAAGTATGATTAACCGGCTGAGAAGGTGTTACTAAGCTCTTTGCCCAGAAAACATATCACTGCCACTATGACTCAGCCCTGGAAGGCACGTGCTCATCTCTAGGAGAAGCTAGAACATGTGAACAGAGACCCTGAAAGACACCCCTGTGATCCACAGATCTAAGCAGCGCACAGGATTGACCAAGGAGGCAAGCCAAGGGGCGACTGTCAAGAAAAGATGAGAGAGTTCAGAAAAAGTCTGCATTTATATTCTGCAAGAAGACCACGTTCTACTTAAGATGGAGGAGGAACCCCAGGCTTAGAAAGAAAGACAACAAGCACTTCTCCCCAACATATGGCAAGGGAAACCCAAACTTTCAAATGCTTACTACAGGCAGAGGTTGTACAAAGCCACTCTGAGCTCGCCGTCACCACAACACTAACTGGCAGCCACTTTGACCATTTCATTCCTGAGGGAACTGAGGCTCACGGAGGCCCTGTAGCCGGCTGAAGGCCACAGGAATCGGAAAGTGATTCAAGGCCGGGACTGCCTGACTGTCTCTGTTCTGTTCTATCACCACCAAGAGAATGTCTAGAAGGCAGGAAAAGTCACAAATCTACACGCACAGAAGCTGTCTGTGTGCCACTTCTGAGGTCTATAAACAGGCAAGCAAGTCTGGCTCCGCGAGACTCCACCTCTTTTCAGTCACGTACACTTATTTTCATAACTGGGTGACCAAGTTTAACAGTGTTTCAAAAGAGAACTAGGTTTTAGTTAGAGGGTCCTTGAAATCGAACTGAAACTTTATTTCCAAAGAACGGACTTCAAAGAGTAATGTAAAAAAAAAGAGCTTGTCTCTGAGTAAGCAGCCTGCTAGGTCGTGGCCCAGCACTGGTGTATTCAGAGCCTATAGGGGGGGCCACCCCAGTAATTAGGGGTAACAGCCCCACCCCCAGAGACGCTGGAAAGTAGTGACCCCACACAGCACCCTGAGCAGATATATTTCCTCAAGAGAGAAGGGAAAGTTACCTCTATAGTTATCTCTATAGAAAGTTATCTGTCGATACCACTTTTTACAAAAATGAAATAACAGAGTGCCCACAGGGCTGTGTTTGGACTGCATCTAAACTCTCTAACAGATTCAGCACCGAAGCAAACAGAAGCTACAGTCATTCTTTGAGCAACACGAACGCACATGAATATTTTCACTGGTGAAAAAAAAGGAACTTGTGTTAGCTCCAATTTTCCAAACTGTTCCCTTTTTTTAAATGCAACTGACATAGGCCAGTGGAAGGGGGATTTCCTCAAAAAGTTACATGTGCCTGAAAACAGAAAAACCAGAAGCTTCTGTGCAATTTCCCAGATCTCCATTGCTGTCTGTCCTTTTCTTACTTTAAATAAGATCAGAATATCCTCTTTAGGCGCATGAATAAAATGACGCTGCCTCCATCCGCTCACCTAACGTTCATACACATGTATCACTACCCTCTCCCACCCCCAACACACAGGAACAATTAAAATAAAAATTGAACTCGACCTCCGCCCCATCCAGGGGTGTTTTTCCTTCCAGCGGTCCCACATGTTGAGCTGACAGTAGCAGCCGAGTGCGCTGAGATCCCCTTAACAAGCAGCCTGTCCTCTGGAAAGACCACCTGATCTGCAAGCACACATGGCCACCAGGAGGAACAGCAGCTTGTCCCCTGCTTGGGAAGACCTGGCTTTGTCCCCTGCTTGGACTGACCTCTTCTCTCCCTGAGCCCCCGGGCTGTGATCCTATATAAAACAGAGGTGGGTTGGGCTTAGCAGAGAATGGGAAGGACAGGCAAGAGTCAAGGTTTCTGTGACTTCCTGGGACTGTTATTAGTGGCTGCTGTTTCTGAAAAGACATGAGAGTCATCTTCATCAGTGTCCATAAGCTATT
Organism: Dinomys branickii; assembly: GCA_004027595.1. Lineage (NCBI taxonomy): Eukaryota > Metazoa > Chordata > Mammalia > Rodentia > Dinomyidae > Dinomys > Dinomys branickii. Next base: position 55,198 of record PVLD010011317.1, read on the forward strand.
TTCAAGCATTTCCATTCAGCAGTTTTTCCAGGCAGGTTTCCTCACATGGCTTCTTCTTAACACTCTGAGCTGACTCAGACTCACAGGCAGAAGTTCTCAGACACATTTTTCTTTTCTGTTTTTAACCCCTTAATTCCTAAAAATGTTTGCTCCATGGAGCATTAGTTCTTCTTCTCTAAGGGGAAGGGAACCAGTTCAGAGATTAAGGATAGCAGCGTTGATCTTTATGTCTCAGCAAAATGCGAAGCATCCTCGGGAGGACAGTCGGGAAAGGGCACCGCACTGCAGGTTTCCAGGAGGCTTGACGGGCAGCCCTCACCGCAGGTGAGCAAACTCTGATGCTCCTCTGGTCCGCCTGCCTCTCCTCTGCAACCTCTCTACACACTCAGGTAGCACTCTGCGTTCTCGCTCCATCTCACGCTGGGGGAATGTGGGAATATGTACTCATGGTGCCCTATTTTTAAATGATTTGTAGAAATAATTTAGTGTTTACACATGCTTGCATCTGAGTTTCTGGTTCCAGGTGGCAATAAATACTTATGGCAGTACGTGCGCACATAGGACGCACACAGTATTTCTTTTCCCCTGTTTTTATTAATGTATGTTTGCAACACAAAATAAATACGTGAATCATGGGGAAGTGTGTACATAGACCTATCACACCTTGATTGTTTTTACTTCCCCTTCCCTTCTCCTCCCTCCCATCTCCTCCCATCTCCTGATCCCCTTCCCATTGTAAGTGGACAAGTTACTGATCAACATAGAGGAGGTGAGATTTACAAGTAAATGTTTCCATTTTTTAAAAAATGATTATAGGAAATGACATGTTGCCATTATCCTCCCTCAAAATACCCTCCTTCTCTCAACAAACCTTTCCCAGTTCACGCCACTTCCTAAAGTAGCTGTGGAAGTCTCTTCTCCCGACTGTATGGTTGTATACTTTGAACTGAAAATTGCTCACCTCGTGAATCTGTCCTACAACAATAGTCACCAAGATACACAAAAATGTAAGAGAATGTGTGGGCACCATTACCTGTTATGGTGAATCTCCAGAAACACTTAAACAGCAGGAAACTTGATAGATTATTTTACATAAGTGATATATCCTGTCATTAGGAACAATCAAATCGATCTATTTATTATATTTTCATATAGAAATGGAAGGCATCAACCAATGATGTATTCTTAAGGGAAAGAATCAAAAAGCAGTGTGATATATAGACCTGGTGCTTACTAATACAATGAGTGAATTATTGGAATAGACCGTTGTGTTTTCCTCTTTCAAACCATGCTTGATATGAAACCACCCATTACCTAGAGATAGCTGCATTATCAAACAAAAGACTACACCAACTAAGAATCAATAAAAACTTTCAAAATTATTAAAGTGATTTGATGAGCAACTTATCTCTAATACTGATCACTTGATGGGCAGTTAAATATAGTTTAGTTTACTTAGATAATAGAAGAAACACACTTTTAAGTGCCAAGTTACATATGTATTTATATTTCCATACTGGTGGTCAAACATTATCACCATCCCTGTGCTATATACTTTGAGTGTGTCTTTATTCATAGATGCTTAGGAAAATATATAAGAATATACAATGCAGAAAATGGTTAAAAATGATTACCTCCAGGGGTGAGGTGAGAAGTATATTTGGGGTAGGTGTACTTTAAAAAGAAGCTTTCTTTTCTTTTTTTGCTTTATATTATATTTTACATATGAATAATGCATTTTATTTATTTTTGTCACTAAAAGTTAAAAAAGCACACAGCACACACACATACAAGCATGTATAGCTACAGTATACAAGACAACCATAATCTGACTGTAAAGTCTGCATCCCCCTCTTTGTCCCTCCAGTAAGAACATTAGGCGATGAGCAACCACAGGTAAGAAGTCACAGAGCCCATTCCAAGGAGCTCGCAGCTTCGATACCTGGGATAAACACAAAAAGTGATTCAGCAGTGAAAGACAAGCTAACATCTTGTGTGATACTAAAATATCACACACGAGCAATGAGAAACAGGAAAGTCTGAGTAACTACACAGACTGAGGAAATTCCCCACAGTGAGGGAATGCTTTAGCTGGCTTTTGCAGGTTAGCCAGGCTACCAAGAAGGAGGTATCACTCCTAAGAACATAATCAAGGAAGAAGCAATAAACTTCACCACCAGCACCCAAAGAAGGAACAGGCATCTTAGTCTGGGGTCATCATATGTGCAAAGAAGGGAGACTTGTAGGACAGCAGTTATAAAACTGAGACACCCAGCACTCAAAAAGTTGAGGCAGGATAGTGAGTTCAGGGCCAGACGAGACTGTATAATGAGCCCCTCCCTCAAAAATAATAAGTTTGTACATTTTTGCCTGAGGACATTCCCAGTCTGTACTTAGCTGGGGTGCTGGGAAGCCTCCGTTTCCTTAATTGACTAAAGTGTCAAGGGATTTCAAGGGAAAGCAGAAATGCAGAAAGCTATGCGGAAAATGCTGGAAGAAAATTCACAAAAAGTCTCTGTTAAGCAGTAAGCTAACCATGCAAATTTGGAGTCAATGCAATCCCAATAATGGATATAACTGTGAAAGATAAAATATAAAATCTTTAGAAGAAAGCATAGCAGAATATTTTTGTTGCTTGGGGATTGGTAAAGAATTCCCAGACAGGACATAGAAAGCAATATCATAAAAATAAAATTTAGATTTTTTTTGGCTTATTAAAAAGTAACATTGAGAAAATTAATAGGCATGACTCAGATTGGGAGAAAATATTCACCAAACACTATCCAATAAAGGACTTATATCTAGAATTGTTTTTCATTGAGAAACTAATAAAATCTTTTTAGGCATTTAAAACTAGTCCAAAGCAAGCTGGAGCAAACATTTTACAAAAGAAGACACATGAATGTCTAATGACAAATAATGCTTTGCAGTAGGGAAATGAAAAATCAAATAACGGTAAGATATCATTATGCACCCATTAAAATGGCTAGATTTAAACACTGACAATACAAATGTTGGTGAGGATGCAGAACAGAAACCCTTGCTCCTTGACAGTCAAATGGTACTTTTGAAAAAGATCTGACAGTTCTTTATAAAAGAAAGCACACATCTACCTTTTGTGCCTGAAATTCCACTGCTAGGTAGTTAGCCAAGAAAAATGAGAACCTCTGCCCACAGAAAGACCTGAAGAGTGTTTAGAGCAGCTTTCTTCACAATAGACAAAAATTAAGACAACAAAATACCCACCAAGAGATTCACAAGCATCTTGGAGTTTCTTCATATAATGGAATCTGTAATACTCAGCAACAAAAAGCTTAGAACTACAAATATAGAACACGAGTGAATTTCAGAATATTATGTTAAAGGAAAGAAATTAAACACAAGAAGAGGGCCTGGGGATATAGCTCAGTGGTACAAGTACCTGCCTGGCAAGTGCAAGGTCCTGAGTTCAATCCCCAACACCACAAAAATAAACAAACAAACAAACAAACACAAGAAGAATACACATTATTTGATTCTGTTTTTGTTGAATTTCTTGAACAGGCAAACCTAAACTAAGGTGGGAAGAGAATAATGCTCGCCTCTAAGTTTCAGGGAGCTGAACTGAGAATGCTCTATAAAGAGACCAAGGAACTGCCTGGGAAAAAGGAAATGCTCTCTTCCTTACAGTGGTGTGGGTTTTAGCCTGAAGCATAGACTTGGGATGCACACACTGAAAGCATAAATCTTAGCTTTTACATGTTCACACTATGGCTGCGGGTTGAAAATCAGTTGCCACTGTAGCAGTACTGAGAGGTGGGACCTTAGAGATGTGACGAGGACGACAGGGCTCCCTTCGGTTGCAGGGACAAGGGTTACTGCCACAGTAAAAGGATGAGTCTGGGCTCCTCGAGTTTCTTTCCCCTTCTGCCTCCTGTGGTGTGTTGAGACTGCAAGAAGCCCCTCAGCAGATGCTGACACCTTCACCTCAGCCATCCCAGCTCTCAGAACTATGAGAAAATAAATTTCTGTTGTTTATAACTGAGTCAGTCTATGGTATTTTGTTACAGCAACACAAAACAGAGTAGGCCAGCTCATAAATGTTATGGAAAGCCTATAAAATCTTCACTACCAAAGAGAAGGGAATGGTAAGTGGGCAGAGGCATTATGTTGAAGAAAAGTAGGTGACTGCTACCTGGAGGCTCATTTTGTTTCCTTTTTTTATATGTTTGAAACCTTTTTTTCTTTCACTGCAGTGATTCAAGTGAGAGATGATAAAGGCCTGGCCTGAAAAAGTAGCAGTGACAACAGATAAGACGAATGGCATCTGATTGCCACCCAGGAGGTGACCTGTGACTGATAACCAATGAGAACACTTGGAAGAGGGGAAACTGGTGGATCCCAGGTTGTCCATAATGGAACTGGTTCCACATCACTGGTTTCCATAGAGTCCTTTATACTTAAAAAACGTTATTTTAAAAGGTGACTGCAGAAGTCACGGGGTGGTAAGAAGGTATGGTACACAGAGCTTAAGAATCCAGAGATAACTCCCAGGCTTCTGATTTAAGCAGCCACAGGGAGTTTCTGGGCACCATTTATTAAAACTAAAGAGAAATTAAATGGAGCTGAATGGGTATTTGGGATGTAAAATGTAGTTTAGTGTGATGATGTAAGCTGGTAAGGTCGTACTTTGATTAGAGAATTCCACCAAGCTGTCAGATATGTGAATCTTACAAAAAGGTCAGGGCTGTGAAGACAGATCCAGGAGTCTACCATGGAAGAGGAAGGAAAAGTTTATTTAGCTCACATCCTATCAAAGCTCCAGTCCATAATTAGCTGGCTCCAAGGCAAGGTGGCCTGGCAGAGGGGGATCACAGAGGAAAACCAGTTTTTGGCAGGCAGAAGACAGCAAGATCAAGCAAGCAAGGGACAGCCCACAGCTCTTTCTATCCCCTGTATCTTATCCAGGATACTCAGGACAGGTAGCACTCACACCCTAATCCTAGTGCACTTGGTCTTAGCATTGCGCCATGAGTCAGTCCCACCATCACACATTCTGTATCCACCTGCCTCTGAAGAAGCCCCACCTATGATTGCATGAGGTTTGTGGTGGGGATAGCTATACACAAGCCATAAGAAAAGCTATGTACACAACTCCCACAAAAAAAAGATTCCTCCCTTTATCAGCCATCGAATCCCATCCCTCCCTGGCACTAGCCAATCCCTGATCAAGTAGATGGAAATGCTTAAAGAAATGAAGATAGGAAAATTACATTTATGTTACAAGATGTTTCCATGAATATTCTCTTGAAAGCATTAAGAAATAATGGATAACACATTTTGAGAAAAGAACTAGGTCACTTGCAAAACTGACCAAAGGAGGGATCAGTAAACAGTTTCCAAAACATAATTCCTTAGCCACATGGAGAGTATAACAGGATCAAGAACTGGACACTTTTTGCTGAAATGGTTCAACAGGGGCTGTTAATGTGTTGAGAATCCACATCCCTCCAACCAAGAAGAGCTGTGGTTGCTTCTCCACCTACAGGCAATGACGAGGGATCTGACAAGAGTGTCCCATCTGTCCTCAGCAGTTCAAGCAGTTTAGAAGACCGGTAGACTTGGTCTGGTTCACACTGACATCCGGTAGTGGAAATGGGTTTGCTGGCTGCTTAGGAGAAGTGGCTGCATTTCCAGAGGATTAATAACGAAGGGTCTGATCTGAATGAGGTGTGAACTATCTACTAGAGGCGACCCCCTCGAAGTCACCTTGGGAAGTGTTACCAGGGGCCTGACGATTGAGAAAAGTGTAGCCAGGATAGCAGTGCATTGTCCTTGTCTCAGAGAGCTATACGCCTGAGACTTTCAGTAATGTAGCAACAGGAAGATCCCAAAGAATGCACAAAAGCTACAAGGAGGTCAATGGAACTATCTGCTGGATTCAGAGAACACTGATGCCCGATTAACAACTCATCAGCAGTCAGGTAAGAACTTCAGTACTTCCCTTCCATTTTCCCCAACACGCTCTTTTCCCTCCCCTTCATTTCCACCGCGTCCCACAGACCACCAGCAGAAATATCTTTCCAAACCAAACCACTCCAGTGGCTCCTCTGCCTGAACTTTTCAGGACGCTCAATATCTAAAATCCAGCCTCCCAGGCAGGGATGGGTTTAGCCTTCTTCTTCAGATGGTTCCACCCCTCATCCGCATGTTTTACAGTTCTCCTGCATGTACCCATGAGCGCTCTCGCCTCTATGTCTCTTCTAGACAGATTGCTTAGAATGTGACTCCTCCTACCCACACCACATTCAACCGCACACTCCCACACCCTCCCCCAGCACACACGCACCCTAGCTATGAGATACCCATCTGCCTTCAAATCAGCCCAAATGTCACCTCCTTTGTAAAAGTCTTTGCTATGCTCTCCAAGCTGCAGAGTTAAGTGGCTTAAGTGTTGTGTTTGTATTTATTAAATTCGATTTGAACCACCTCTGTTTAAGCATATGCACTTCCCTATGTGGCCCAACAAAACGGAACAATGTTCTTCCACTAAAACCCTTCTTTTAATTTATTTGTTATTTTTTATTTTTATATACGAGCTTATTCTTGGTATAGTCCATGTGCTCAATTCCTATCTCTTTGATGGAGTTAAAGTGAAATGAATTAATGACTCCAAGGTATTTGCAGTGAAAAAGGAAAAAGGAGAACAAGGAGTCTACACTTTTCATCTCCCACACAAAGTAGGCCCTAATGAAAGTTTGGAAAATAAATTACTAATTAATTGAATAGAAAAACCAGCAGAAAAACAGAATGTGCCTACAAACAGGGGGGCTAATGCACTACAGAAATTTAATGGAGAGAATCTTGACACCCTTTTTGTTGGTGGTGTTTCTCATTCCAGTACCCTGGGCTGCAAAGTTTAAAATAAATGAATGCAACAGGGTTGGAACTGGGAGAGGTTTTCTTAAAAAATAAAACAAAAATAAAAAGAGTACCACCCACTACCCATGCTGCCCTCCCACTGGAATGACTATAGTTTTAGCATCCGTAATGGAATTGTTGCAGTTTGAAGAATGTTGCCATAGTAACTTCAGCCCTTCCCCTAATATAAGACAAAATTTAGCAAAAGAAATAACAGACTCCCATAGAAACATTATCAGACCTTTCCATATAAATAGCCTGGGTAATTAAATGTTTCAAAACAGAAGATTTAGAGAGCCCTGAAAAAAAAATTCTACAAAGTTTATTTTTAAACAAAAGGAGAGGGGAACATCAGCTGGAACGCTTGGCTGCCTGCATGGTTTCCCGGAGTCACAGTCTCCAAACCTGCCTGGACAAGAACCACAGTGAGAATGGAGAAACGCAACTCTGGATTTTAATGCACAAGCTGTATTCTTACCAGGAACTCTCAGTCCTATTCTACAGAGTTCTTTCAACATACAGTGTAAGCAGGAGAACTCTCCCTTGTAGATTCCCCCAAACACAACAAAGGACACCTGAAAACTATCAGCCATTGCAGACCTATTATGATTCCCTAGGCAACTCCATAGTTTCGCTACATGCACGCTCCCTGTTCTGTTCAAGATTTTCTAGGTGACTTGTGAATTTACAGCAAAGGTCACAATCTCAGTCTAAAGGGCCGGATAGTAAGTATTTTAGGCTTTGCGGTCACGCACAGACTCTATCCCATTTACCACTCTTTACAACTGTAGTATGAAAGCAGCCACAGAAAATACATCAACGAGTAAGCACAACTGTGTCCTAATAAAGTTTTATTCATAAAATCAGCCAGCTTGATCTGGGCTATGGGCCAAAGTTTATTAACTGACAGTTTCTACACATCACAGGACACCCTAGCACCATCACCTTTGGCCCAGCAGGAAAGCCAGTCCCATAACAGGATGCAGCGCTCAAAGCCAGCGAAAAGGGCCCCTGGTCCTGACGATGATAAGGCTGACTCAAAATGAGTTTGCCTAAGATTGATTCTGGAAATGACTGTAATAATCTATGGTGGGAAACTATGAATTCCCCTCCTATAAGAACTTGAAAAACCAAATAGGAAATTGTCTATAACAGAGGGCAGGAACAATACCTCTACAAGCACCTGGATGCTGCTCTGCTTTAAACGGATAAGAAGCTCAGATGTCTGGCATGGGGCCCCGTGATGCATCTCGATTCAATAAAACAAATTATTTTCAGTCTGAAGCCTGGAGCGATTTCAACCAATTTGCAAACTTGGATGCTTTTTGGAAGTTCCTTTAGGTTCTAGAAAAAGACTTGGACGCAGCTAGTGAAACATAGTAGGACTCAGGAGACAGAGGACACAGGAATCCCAGCTTCTCATGCTAGTTTTATGGAGCCAAAGTGCATGGGGTGCCCGTTGCTGCACTGCTGAGGACCTGGTTAGATAACCTATCAAGAACTTGCTACAAATCAAGAATGCAGGTATTGGTTGCATTCCCTTCAAAGGACCAGGCCACCTCCAGCCTTTGGTTTGTGCCTCTGTCTGCTCTCTCAAACAAGGATACTTAGGTCTATGCTGCTGTGGTGCAAAGAATTCTTTTTCCTCCTGGCAAACTGCTGCAGAAGAAGCTATCAGCAATTCTTAAGCAACTCATTAGCAAGGAACACAGTCCAAGTCAGTGAGGTCTGGAATGGGCACCTCATCTGCTAGCGCCCCCTCAGCACTCACAAACCCCCACTTGCCTGTCTGTCCCCACACGCTCCTGTCTGCTCTCGGGTGCATGCCTTCCTCCATTCCTACTCATCTGCCCTATTCTATTGCTCCCCCTATGTGTCCTGCTTCATCTTTCTCAATTGGTCACTATGAGCTTGCGCTGTTATTTATTTAATGATCTTACACTCCCTAGCAAATCATCTAAACTAGTTGCTTTTTCTTAAGTGTGCCCGGTTAATCTTTTTGGTGAACCAGGGGCCCTGATATAGAAAAATTCTCCACCCCTGTTCAGAATGTTTGCAGCAAATCTCCAAAAGCCTCATTGTCATTAACACTAAAGAAAAGACTTTTTTTAATGAAAGCCATTAAAATAAAAGAACCTTAAATAAAAGAACCCCAAGAAATCAGAAGGCTGAACTTCCAATTTCCATGGAATTTTCCAGGTGAATGTAAATTTCTCAATATTTATAAGACCCTAAAGAGTCCTTAAATTTGAAAATCTGTTGCAGGTATCTGTGGGAACTGTTTTTTCTGTTACAGATACACTTGGGTAATGAATGAAAAAGACTACAAAACAATTTTAATTTCACTCTCCAGTTTGCTGTCACATGTTATGAAGGGTAAAAAAGTTCCTAACTTTTGCTCCAAAGAATATTTTGTTTTACCAGCTGGTTAAGAAAAAGAAGTAAAACATGAACCACTCAATTCTTGCCTCCTCATTTCAATTAGACTGTCAAACCACCACGAAATGTGTAGAGACAGGTTTAGGTACAAATGTGCCTTTAAATATGTTTCAGCCACACTTTAAAAAAGCAATTTAGCCCCAATTCATTAAGTTGATTTTATCAAACATTTTAACTGCCATTTCAGAGAGGGCAGGCTAAAAGGGTGGAATTAAATGCGGCAGAGAAAAACAGTGTATCTTTCTCACTGCTAGTACTGTTTGGAGGCATCAACCACAGGTCTACAACACACCCTTTAGCAATTAACACAAATATTTACAGAGTGTCTGTTGTGAAACACACACAAGGACAGCTGGCTTCCAGGAATCACAAATATTGAGACAGGAATCTCTTTCCATGGAAATAGGAAAACAGGGAAGGAAAAAGATTAAGAGAGAGGAAAGGAAGGTACGTGGTGAAAGCGTTTGGAGAACAGAAGATCAGCGATCAATAACAGCATCCCCTTATTCCTTCACTGGCGGATTCTATGAAATCAAAAATAAGATATAATTCTACCTAGAATCATTGTACTTATTTCCTACATTGAGATATGTTTTATTTCCCATCCATAAAACATTTATTAAGCAACTACTACAAATAAGCACCGAGCTGAGTGCTGATTTTGAGAAATAGAAGTGCTACCTGATAGAACCAGGAGGTCCTTCCTGCTACAAAACAAAAGCTAGTCACTAACATCTGTCATCTGTCGCATGCTTGCAATACACCAGGCATTTACTAGGCAACTAGCAAGACTTAGCTCATTTAATTATCACCTTTCCTTATGATACTAGTAAACAATAGTTCTTGTTACTCCTTTTGCCTCGGATGGTTCCTCTCTTTTCTCCTTTCTTCTTTCTCTTTAATATAAAATACAACTTGTTTGATATGATAATTTTGCTTTATAATACTAAGGACTTCCGGTAGCAACTGTTCTCTGTCCTGCAATGACCTTGGTATGCATGCATGTGCCTTCATCCCAAAATTATGAAAACAACTCCTTGATGGCCTGCCCCACTCCTTTCTCTTTCCTTCCAACCTGTCAAGCATTTTGCTTTGTTTGAATTGCTTGCAAACACCATTTTCATGTTGTTCCCCTTCTGCAGAAAAACTGAAATATGCTACAATATGTTCCCATTATCAGACAAGGATGTCCATTGTCACCACTCCTATTCAACATAGTTCTGGAAGCACTAGCCAGAGCAATCAGACAAGAGAGAGAAATAAAAGGAATAAGGATAGGAAAGGAAGAAGTCAAACTTTCACTATTTGCAGATGACATGATGCTATACATGGAGGACCCCAAAAACTCCACAAGAAAACTCCTGGAATTAATTGACA
>PVLD010011318.1:0-65913 GCA_004027595.1 Dinomys branickii
CCTCCTCCATCTTCAGCTCCACCTCGAACTCCGCTGTGACGTGCGACACCTCCTTGGATGGGGACTTGCGGCCTCGGCGCCTCTTCTTGGAGGAGTCACACTTGAGGGTCACAGAAGTCACGTGGCAGTGGTCTGGATGAGGGAGGGGGTGCTGTGGCAAAGGTGACCCAGCAGGGAACAGGGTCCTACCAGCTCTGCACAGAGACTGCCACTGGCAAGGGTCCCTCCGTGCCCAATAGTCCATGGAGTGAATGGGGAAGCTGAGGCTAGCGAAGGTCAGGGCTGGCTCAGGGCCTCATGGGGAGCTGGTGGCTGAGCCAGGTCTTGGGCTGCTCATGGAGATGCTGCGTACATATTCACAAAGGAGGTGGGGAATCGAGCACAGAGTCTACAGAGGTTTTTGCCCAGGGGAAGACGCTGTCCCCTTTACCCTCACAGCTGAGTGTGCAGTCTCACTGGCATCAGCCAACCTGACTCCAGGATGGTTACCAAGTGAGCATCTTAATTCCTTCCACTGGGGCACAGCCAGGCCATGGGGAGAACCCTGGCTGTGTGGTCATTTAACCCCCGGGGGGCAGGGACACTGGCCCCCACGGATGCTGGGGGTTGTGGTTCAGATCTAGATGTTCCCCCAAAGCCTCCTGCATGCATAGGCAGGGCTTTGGGGAGGCAGTTGGACTGGGGGGGGTCATAGCTGACTTGCTGATGGAGGTGGGGTCTGGATAGAAGAGCCAGTCCCTGAGAGCCTGGCCTAGGAGGGTCTGTCTGTCTCCCTCTCCTGTTTTTGCTCTCTGCTGGCTCCAAGACAGCAGAGCGTGGCAGAGGGGCCTGGCGGAGGAGAGCTGCTCTCGGCATGGCGGACAGGAAGCGGAGAGCTGAGCATGCAAGGACTGAAATGTCTACAAGCTGTGCACCGAGATAAATCTCTTCTCCTTAAATGGTGGGTGCTGAGTACCAAGTCTCAGTGAGAGAGACTGAGACCCTGGGGAGCCCAAATTTCCTACTCAGGGGCTGGCTTTCTTCTCAAGGGACTGTAGTGTCCAGCATCTGTAGTGTCCTAGCTCTTGGGCTACGGCTCGTGTCCGTGAAAATCCAGCCCCACTGGACCGTGGGCCCCAGTTCCAGGTCTGGGGATTTCCCTGCTCTCCCTTGATAGGCAGTACAGGGTGGCACACTCACCCAGCAGTGGCAGCCTCTGGGTCTCCTTTGCTCGCTCCTGACTGCGGGGCCGGAGGTGGCACTTGGCATCTCTGGTTTTGAAGCGGGCCTTCTGCTTGATGGGGGCCGTGGGGGCATCTAGGGAAAGCCAAAATTCCCCCAGGTGGTGGCCCCTCCTGTGGGCAAGGAGGTGGTGGGGGATGGGAGCTCCCAGGAGACAAGTTCCTCCAAGCTGGGGCTTGGGCTTGGTGTGGGCCACTCTGCCCTGACAGCCCTCTGGGCTGGGGAACCTCCCCTCTGTGCAAGGTCACAGAAGGTGATTGTGGGGTCAGGTTCAAGTCCAGGGTTGTCCAGCCAGAGGCTCTCTGCAGAGGAGGAAAGGGTCGCTGCCCACCTCCGCCTCCCTGCCAAAGCCACAGACATGGCTCAGGCTTTTAGGACGAGAAGGAGGGGCAAGGCAGGGGATCTGAACTATCCAGACACCCAGAACCCTGGGTTCCTACAAAGTTCTGTGATTGCTGGACTTAGGATCATATCCTGTGACCTCAACAGCGAGGACATAGCCTGCCCCTGAGTGGCAGGAGCCTGGCTGTGCTGAGGGCTGGTGGCACCCTGTGCCTGGCAACCTCCCAGTCAGGGGTTCAGTGGCAGCTCTGCCTGAGAGCTCTCAGAACCTCAGCATGCAGCAGAGGGGACACATGCCCCAAAACAGTCTGAGGTCTGTGGACTCTCGGCATGGTGGGGCCACCAAACTCCTTTGTTCTCATGACCTCAGTGTCAGAATGGCCCTCTGTGGCCCACTGCACTGGGCTGGAACTCAGGCTAAAGCCTCTGAGCTTCTGGGGCCTGGCCCTGTCTTGTCCCCAGTATGCCAGGCCATGCTGGTTCCTGACCTCAATCTTCCCTGGGCTATGCCCCTCCATCCTCCCAGCACAGGACACAACCAAGGGGTCACCCAAGTGTGCATGGCATGGATAGGCCAGCGGCTACCTGAGCAGCTGAGCATGGTGCCAGAGCTGGTGCCATTGTGCTTTGCTTGTGTCCTGCTGTGGAGACCCGGAATGCCGCAGTTCAGGATGTAGCTGTTTTCCGAGTCTGCAGAGAGGCCAGTGGGTGAGGTGGGCCTGGGTGCACCTCCCTTCCAGGACCCCACATTCTTGAGGCCTCTGAGGGGTTGCTGAATGAGATGAAGGTCAGGACTGACCCCTCAGTCAGCCCGTTTCTGCCACATGCCCACGGGTAAGTGGCTGGGCAGGGAGGAACCCCAACCCCAAAGAGCCAGGCAGAGAGCTGGTCCCCTGCCCAGGGGGACTTGGGAAACAGGGCCTTTGTTCCTAGGTCAGGCTGTTTCTCGGGAGCGGCAGGGAGCAGGGACCCCAGGGGAGAAGCCCCCCAACATGACCCACTCCTGGGAGAGCTTGCGGTTACCTGGCATGAAGAGGGTGTGGGCCAGGCAGGAAAGGAAGCAGCTCTCCACGCTGCCCGCTTTGCTGCAGGACAGCTGGGCCTGTGCGGAGCCCTGGGCCCTAGAAAGGCACTTGCTGGTCTCTGAAGAGAAGGAAGGCAGTGTGGCCAGGGCTGCAGGCCACTAAGCAGGGTTTCCCGTACCCTCCCTGCCAGGCCCTGACAGACGTGGGGGAGATGCCAGGGGCCAGGGCCACTGGGCGGGGGGAGACAGACCGACAGCTGCCCCATTCCCTTTCCCTCCTGCTGTCTGCGAGGAGGCTCACAGTGTCCCCGGGCATGAGTCTCCTGGGGACAGGGCTGGGTCCTCAGAGCAGCTACGCCTGCCCATGTGGGAGAAGGGGACAGCAGTTTCCTGGTAGGGACCCAAGCTCGAGGAGTGGACCAGAGAGGCCTCTGGGTGTCTGACGATGAGAGAGGCTGCTCCTCAGGATGCCTCGTGTTTGTCTTCAGAGGATGGAAAATGTCCCCGGACTCTGACTTGATGACTCTTGGGTCACTGGGAAAGCCAGCTCATCAAGGCCTCGTGACCTCAGTCAGCACAGGAGAGCATCCTCAAGTAAAGGCACTTAGGACACCTCAGAGGCAGCTCAGCTCTCTTGGAAACTACCACCTCAGCTTTCTGGTTTACAGCGTGGTGATCCCCTCGGCTCTTCCCAGCTAGGTTCAGGACACCCTTGATTCCCTACATCCTGTGGATGCCGGGGGCCCACAGGTGACTCCCTTAGGAGAGGTGTGGGGTACAGTCAACAGAGAACGAGTCCAATCCCTGATCTGCCTTACTGAGCTCTCTCGCTCGCTGGTGTTGGTAACAGCTGTCCCTTGTCCCGTGGTGGGGACTGAACCCGCAGATGGACACCCAGTCTCCAGAAGACCTGCTCGGGGGTCTGCCCATCTGGCGTGGGCTGTGCCACTGTCTGCCCTGCTCTTTCTGCTGTCTCTCACCCTAGTCGGTGTGTGTGTAGTTTTATCCCGAGCGCTTGGTGCTGCACCCCAGGGACGTGTGGAGACGCTGGCCTGGCACACTTCCTGCCCTCTCTGATGGGGCCCTGGGGCTGCATGGCGGGAGGCGGATTTGCTGCCAAGGATGAGGGGACCTTCCCTGAGTCCCTGACAAAGCCCTCATGAGCATAGTCTTGTTCTGCCAAGATGCCAGAGCACTCACTTTGCTTTGTTCACGGTTAGGAAGAACAACAGGCAGTCAGTCATGGGTCACAAAGCCTTCCTGCTTCTGGTTGATTCGGAACCCTGGGACAGTGCTCTAGGCGCATGCTTCTGACTAGCTACAGTGAAGATTGAGGGTTTTTGATTTTTTGGGTTTTTTTTTAATGCCAAAGCTGCAAGGTCCTGGCAGAGCTCCTTCATTCTCCTGGATTCGGATTACAACCCTAACTCTTGGGCTTGGCTGGTACAGGGCAAACTGCCCCCTCCTGCATGCCACAAAACCTAAACCACCACCACTAGCAACAACCACTTAGAATAATATCAATCATCATGGGTGCTTAGGACAGGTCAAAATTTATGAACCATGCTAAAGAAGAGCTCTAGAAAGCTAGGAGACAGTGGCGACTACCGAACAGTTGGCTTTGGCTGGCAGTGTGCTTTCTCCTCAGCTTCCTCCTCGTTCCTTCCTCCGTTTTCTTCTGAGCCCACCGTCCTGTAGCTCTCTCACCTGCAGCTCCATCTCAACCAACCCCTTACAGCACCCCCAAGTCCGGCTCTGGCCCTGACGTCTGGAAGCATCTCCTTCCTCAGGGTGGCTCAGGACCAGAAACGCCACACCGTGTGGAATTCCATTAAGGCTGCTTGCCGAGAACACAGATTGCACTGAGTGTACAGCCCGGTCTAGGACCAAGGCAAGTGCTCTGAGGGCTAAATTCAAATTTCCTAAACTGCAGGAGCTGGAGAAGGATTTGCTTCAGATTTCAGGATTTCACTGGGTCATCACTGCCGGTGATTGGATCTGCACTGATCAGCTCACTTAATTGTTAGGAGGTTGAGGTAGAAAAAGAAGATAAAAAGCAGCAGCTAGTAAAGACTAGAAGATCTGAAGCCCTGCCCAAGCAAAATTTAGGAAAATAGCCTTAAGTGAGCAAGGAAAATTGGAACTATAGCACCAAAGGTCAGCTCAGAAGCGTTTCCTGAGGAAAACAAATGGGTAAAGATTCAAAATTGTGAACCAAGTAAATATGCTTCACTTGGTGACTTTGTTCATAGACTTCACACTTGCAATCAATATTTTCAAGGAGACCCAAACCCTAAATATGTAAAGGAAGTCTGGTCCCTGATTTTTTGCAGGTGGGTATGAAATGATATTACCTTTTATTTTGGTGAGGGAATTAGTGCGTTCACATTTGTACATAGGATAGTTATAACATGTTAGGCGTAATTATAAGCATGTCTTTGTATTTGAAATCTGGTTTAAGGAAATGTGTATGATTGCCAAGTTGACAAGGGGTGGAGTGTTATGGTTCATACATCGTGTCAACTTGGAGAGTGGAGAGGTTTGCCTAAGCAACTCAGCAGTTGTAAATTTTGGGGTAAAAAGGACATGCCCTTACCCTTCTGGGATGTTGTTTATTGTGTTAATTTGGGAAGCTTAAAAGATTAACTATGTGATTCAGCAGGAAGCCAGGGTGCTTACTTTGTATACATCCTGAGCCTGTGGAAGAGGAGGGCATGGAGACTGTGTGAGAGCTACACACCCCCTGTGTTTACAGTGTAAGGGAAGAGAAGAGGCTGCTTGCAGCCATTCCTCCCTTTTGCTTTTCTGGTTTTGCTGTGCTCTGCTGCCATGAACTGTTGCCCTCTTCCATGTGCCACTCTGCCTCAGAACCAGCCAAGTATGGACTGAAACCTCCATAAACTGTAAGCTAAATAAACCTTTCCTTCCTTCATTTTTGGCGTTGGGTATTTTGTCTCAGCAATGAGAGAAAAGTAACCAAGACAGACGGACTTGGAAAAATAAATTGGAATGAAGGAATGCCAGTTTAAATAATCTTTACCATGTGGCTGGACATTTTGAAGGAGTCTGAGAAAGTGAGTAATTTAGAAACAAACGAAACCCCTCACGGTCTTCCACATGGAAATATCTGGGACCCAGTAAGTACAGAAGCCAAAGTCCTCTGTTCTGGAGGCCCCCAAGCCCAGGGGTGAGGATACCTGTGGGTAAAGTGAGTTCTTGAGGGAACCTAGCATGGCCCCAGCACAGCGCTGTGGTTCCTGTGAAGGCCCTGCCTGGGGGCTGTCCCCAGAGTCCCTGCATGTCCTGTGGGGTTCTGACGCCTTTCCCCGAGCCACTTCTCAGCCTTTGTGTGTAGCAGGAAGCTGGGGGATGATGTCACATCCCTAGACTAGGAGCTGGCTGGCCCCTGTTCACCATGAGAGCAAGGCTGGCCCTGGCTTGGGATGGGAGTCCCCCTGCCTATGCAGCACACCTGCTAGAGTCCTGAAATGGGACTCAGGGGAGGTGGGAGGCCATGCTGCTGCTCCTGCGCTGCTAGCAAGCACCCGCTGCCTCAATGCTGAATGCAGGGCAGGAAACCCATGCCACACAGAGCCCCACTGCCACTGCCTTGGGAGATGTCGCCATGCTGAGTGTAAGCCTGTTCTACAGGCCCAGGGCTATAAGGACTAACTTTAGTTTTCCTAAATGGTGCATGCAAAGTCAAGTCCTTTGTCCCTTATGAGGAGGCCCACGGCTTCTGCCACATCCTGAAAGAGGTAGGGAGAAGCCTGAGACCAAGAGTCGGCCAGCACTGATCACTCCGAGCCCCTCACCCCATCACAGCCAGTCCTTTAGAGAGAGCCTGGGGAGCCGGAGGTGAGAGGGGAGGGACGGCAGGGCACGGGCTGCAGCCTTGGAGCAGACGCTTGCTTGTGTGCGTAGGGGTGAGGGGAGGCGCGTGAGCACGTGAGATTTGGGGACACGTGAGAAGGGTAAGCACATGGAGGGGATGTGAGACCGCCTGTGGGGATGCATGAACACCTGTGAGGGTGTATACACAGGCACGCGTGTGAGGGTGTGGGGGGGTGCGTGTGAGCAGGCGAGGCAAACATGAGTGTGCAGAGGACTGGGGTGACTGGGGGCCCCCGCGATTGGGCCTTTTCTAACCAGCTCAGTGCTCCTGGCCCTGCCTGTCACCATGCCTCTGCATTTGTCCCAGAAAAGAGCCCCTTTGTCTGGGACAGAGGCCCCACGGCAGGGAGGGCTCTACCCTGCCACTGGGACTGCAGGTAAATATACAGAAGAGGGTTATTTTTAGGAGCCACAGAAAACCCTCTCACACATGATCTGAATTATAGTGGAGGGAGCCTTAGCGCGCCTGCACTGTACAGGGCTCAGAAAGACTCCCAGGGCAAATGCCTCCATAGCATCAGCAGAACCACCGGCAAAGAGCTCAGGAAGGGTCCAAGTTGAATGTTCCCAGACCACCATGAGCTCTTTTGAGTGAAAAAGCCAAAGTCAGAGGTCTGAATGCCACAACATGGCGACATCAGCAGCCTGCGTGCTTTCTGGACCCAGCTGTAGGTATGTGTTCTCTCGCCTCAGTGCAGGCCTGCTCAGTTAGCTGAACTATCTTTGGGTCTTGAACTAGCATCACCCTTCACTCTCAGGGTACCACTTGCAGTATGATCTGCCCTGTGAACTAAAAACATCTACTATTAAGTCAGGCATGGTGATGCACATCTGTAATCCTAGTTACCTGGAAGGCTGAGGCAGGAGGACCTCAAGTTTGAGATCATCTGGGGCAACCTAGTGAGAACCTGTCTGAAAATAATACCAAGAGGACCAGGGGTGTAGGCCTGGCACTCACTTATCTAGCATCTGTCAGGTGCTGGGTTCAATCCCCAGGACTCCAAAAACCAAAACCAAAGCCAAAATGCCCCATGCTTTTTCTACTTGTCATTGACTAATTCTGGTGTCTGGTTATTTTCTTCTTGTCACCCTCACTTTGGGCAACTCTCCTACCCTTTCTGGAAGGCAAAACTCAGCCTAGGTCTTGGTACTTTGGAAGAGCTCATGTCTGGAACAAGCTGTTTGGATGCTCCATGACAGATCCCACTTAGTACTGTGTATGACTTATCATACGAATGAACAGATTCTAAGATTCACATGGAAACTCCAAGCAAGTTCAGCAACAGCCTAACTACCCTTGAACGTGCGATACAAAGCTGGAGGACTCATACCTTTGATTTAAAAGTCGTACATATTGCTACAAGAATCAAGACTGTGGGTATCATTGTTAAGAGCACAGGAAGAAACCAAGGGGACAGAATTTGGAATTCAGAAGTAAATGCACTCATTTAAGGTTGATTGATCTGGATGAGGAAGCGAAGACAGTTCAACAGGAAAAATAAATGGTCTTTCCAGCAAATGAGCTATGACGACTGGTAAGCCACATAAAGAAAAAAAGTTGGACGCTATCTCACAACTTATAGAAAATTATCTCAAAATAGGCTTAGACATAAGACCTACAGATATAAAGCTCTTAGCAGACCAAGGTATAAATCTTTGGGACTTTGGGTCTGGCAGTTGTTTCTCAGAAATGACATGAAAAACAAAAGCAACTGAAAAAAAATTGATAAATTGGCTTTTCTTTAAATCGATAAATTGGATTTCATGAAAACTCAAAACTTTTGGAGTATGAAGGACACCATTAAGAAAGTGAAGAGAATGGGAGAAAATCTTCACAAATTATGTCTAAGAAGGGATGTGTATCAAGACCGTGGTGGTTTGAATCTTGAGTGTTTCCTGAAAGTTCACGTGTTGAAGGCCTGGTCTCCAGCTGGTGGGAGTACTGGGAGGTTGCTGAGCCTGTGGGAGGTGTGGCCTAGTGGGAAGCAGTGAGGTCATATTGGGGTTGTGGCCTGGAAGGGGATTCTGGGACTCCAGCTCCTTCCTGTTTCCCAGCATGCTCTACTACGTGCTCCAGGCTAGAATACTCTGCTTGGCTATAGGACCTGAAACAATGAGGCCAACTGCCCATGGACTGAGCCCTCTGCTACCAGGAGGCAAAGTAAATCCTTCCCACCTTTGTTCATCTCAGGTATTTTGTTAGGGTAACAGAAGCTGACTAATGGAGAGAAGGCAGAAAGAAACCTTACAATTAAACAATGAAGACCACCCAATTACAAAAGGACAAATGACCCAAATAGACATTTCCCCAGATAACACAGATGGACAATAAACCATAGAAAGATACTCAACATTGGGGAAACACAAATCAGAACCACAAGATACCATTTCACATCCACTAGGATGGCTACAGCGGAGAAGTCAGAGGTCAGGTGTGGTGGCACATACCTGTTATCTCAGCACATTGGGAGGCTGAGGCAAGAGTATTTCAAGTTGGCCAACCTGGCCAACCTGGTGACTTAGGGAGACCTAGTCTCAAAATTAAACAAAAAAAAGGACTGGGCATGTAGTTAAATGACAAGGCCCTGGCTTTAATCCCCAGTAATGTGAAGAAAAAAATCAGAAACAAGTGTTCCAGTGTTGGTGAAGATGTAGCAAAGTCATACTCTCCTACATTGCTGGCAAGGATGTAAAAGTGCGGCCACCTAGGAAAGCATTCGGCAGTTCCTTAACAGTTAAACATGGAGTTACCTGTGCCCCAGCAAGTCACCTCTAGGTGTACACCCAAGAGAATCGAAGACGTGTCCACACAGAAACCGCCCAAAGGCTCACAGTGGCCAAAAAGTGGGAACAACACAGCTGTCCATCAGGAGATAAACAAGACATGGTGTGTCCAAATGGAAGAGGACTCAATAAAAAGGGATAAAATTATGATGCATGCTTCAGTATAAGTGAATTCTGAAAATGAAATCAGTCAAAAATATTTTACATAATTTGATTACCATGAAATATCCAGAAGAGGCAAGTCCAGATCCAGAAGTAAATTTCCTGGTGTTGTAATTTACTAGGGAAAGTGGGAAGTAACTCTTAGGGACACAGGGTTTCTTTCTGGAGAGAGAAAACTGCTCTAAAATTGACCACAGGGACACTAAGCCTCACCCAGAACCACACACTTTACACTCTGGGGGTGACTGGTTTGGTGAGTCACTCAGTGAAGGACCCAATAACAACCACAAAGAGAAAAAGGGAAGAGGGCACGTGTCATGCAATTGTGCAAGGATCACCCTGTTTAGAATCAGGTTCTAAGGGGCTCTAATTGGCTCTGGCTGCCCAGCTGTGACTCTCTCTAGTGCCTGTTATATTGCAAAAAAATAAAAGGGGAAGTATTCACAGAGCACTGAAAGGCTTCCGCAGCACTGTGCCACTCTGCAGTGTTAGGAAAACAGAGCTTTACCACCTGTCACAGAAGTAAAAGAGTTTGAAGTCAGAGGAAATGGTTTCCCGGGTCATTCTGTTAATCCAGCTGCTCAATCCTTCAATGCTTTGGTGATGACCGTTTATAGTACAGAAAGACATCGCCAGAGAGGGCCGAGGGCTCCTTCCAGGCTCACTGTGACCTGGCTTCTGTTCTGCAAAGGAGCAAAAGACCCAGAAGGAAGCTACCTGGTGAGGCCTGGTACACTGGCCCTCCTCACGAAGACACCTGCTAACATCTCCCCTAAGACATCCTAGCATCCAGCAAGGACAGACAGGGCTGGCGAGGAGCTCTTCTCCGGGCAGCAGAGGAAATGACTGGTTCCTGACTGTCCTGTAACCCACACAGTCCCCTGGCAAGCTGTGAAGACAGCCCAGAACCAAGACACTAGGATAGCACAGAGCCTCTCCAGATGGCCTCTCTGAGCTATAAATAAGGATCGGTAACAGTTGTTTATAAAGGGCTCCTCCTGGAAAAAAGTAACAGCACTCCTAGGGGCTACATGTTAGAATTTTATGTTCCTCCTTTGGGATAGCCCAACTTCTTCATGCAAACAGTTTATTGGAGTGATTCATACATTACTCAGAAATGCCACCATCTTTACTACCTGTACTTTTGGAAGACTAGCTATGAACTTTCTGGAACTGTGAGGTCACCATTGAAAGGTCTTTACTGAGGCTTTCAGAGAACTCCTGCTCCGTTTATATCCGGTTGTGCCCAAGCCTCATGTGCTCAAAGGTGGGGCTTCGGGAGGTGCCTGGATCGTGGGGTGTGATGCGCACCAGTGGACTGGATTAGCCCACAGATGAACCTAGAGCTAAACGGTAAGTTGGGAGGTGAAGCCTGCGGGAGGGGGAGGTCCTTGGGGGTGTGGCCTGGAAGGGTCTCTCACCCTCCTCCTCCCTTGATCTCTAAGAGGCACTGGGGCTCTGGGCATGGGGCTGGCGTTGGGCAGATACCCCGCTCCCTCCCGGGCCAGGCGGGCCAGGCGCTGCAGTTGCTGCATCCCGTGTCCCCATCCCTGTTCCTCGCAGCTCCCTTGGCTGCACAAGGTGTGCTGGGGGAGGCAGGGACTCCACATGCGCCCCCTCCAAGCCTCGGCCAAGAGACACCAGTAGGGTTTCCCTGACACTAGGGTCCACTGGCCCACGTGCTCCACCCCCGCCCCACTCACCCACACAGTCCTTCCGGTTCCAGTGCAGCCGCCTGCCCTGCGGGCACACGCACTCGTAGCTGCCTTTGGTGTTGACGCAGCCCTGGTCGCAGTGCCCGTTGCTTACGCTGCACTCGTCCACATCTGGAAGCAGAGGCCCGTGTGAGGGAAGGAGGGAGGCCCAAGCCGGGGCCACACCCAGGGCTGGCAGGGCTGGGAGACGGGAGGGGCTTGGACCCGACTCCAGCCGGACACCACTGTGAGATGCAGACACACATGCCACGCGTGCAGAGCACCCAGGGGTGCAAGGCTCTTCAGGCTCCAAGCACACCCCTTCTCCAGGGAACCTGGGAGTTTTCTGACTTCAAGCAGGAGCCCCAGCCTGGGGGAGGTGGCCCAAGCCCGGGAGCCTCAGCCTCAGTTTCCCCTCCTGTGAGTAGGTGCTGGCATGAACGGAGCCACCTCTGAGCCCTTTCTCTTCTGGCCAGGAGACCCACTGGATTTCTGGCTGGTCTGTGCATACCCAGGGCCCTGTGAGCCAGCAGGGCAGCAGCCAGGAAGCTTGCAGGTTGAGGGTCCCCCCCCAAGAGTGGAGCCGTGCCCAGGAGCCCCCAGCCCCGCCGTGCCCACCTCCTGACCCCATCCCAGCTTCACACTTTGTGCCCAGGTGTCGCCAGGCCTGGTCACTGAGGTGACAAGAGCCGGGCTATCACCAGTTCCCACCTGCGCATGCTGGGACATTACCAAGCCCCTGAGCTAAGCTCTGCCCTGAACACATCCACAACTTTGCACGCTGTCCCCTGCCCACCTCCAGGGGTGCAGCTCCCTTCCCAGGGCTCCCCATGGCTGCCCTGATCCCTCTGTCCTATGGCCACAGAGCACCTTGCTGCCACATCACACTGTGCAGACCCTCAGGGGTTCCCCAGTGTTCCAGTCCAGAGCCCCTGCATGGTTTTGCCTGCATCTCTACAGTATCTCCTCACTTCTGGGCTCTAGCAACACAGTAGCCTCCACCCCTCCAGTCCCTGTGCCTGGAGCCTGTGCTCAGATGGTGCCTCTGACCGCTTCCCCACCTTCTCCGGGAAGCTGCGGACTCTACCCTCCCCATCTTGGCCACTAGAAGAATCTCTGGAGCTTCTGTGTCCCCTCCTCCTGGCCCTGCCTCCCTGTCTTCTGTCTTCCCTTGCTTCCCTGTGGCTGACCCAGACTGCCCAGAGGTCCCCCCACCTTGCTGAGGTCCCTCCCAGCCCCCAGCCTGGCAAGGTCAGGGTTGGGGTGTGGGGTGCAGTGTAGGTGGCCATGTGGCCAGGCGCGTGCCTCGAGGGGGAGGTGGCCCTGGCGGGCAGGCTGCAGACCTCCGCAGTGGGTGGTCCCGTAGAGTGTGTAGCCGCGGTGACACAGGCATTGGAAGCTCCCGGGGGAGTTGATGCAGATGTGATCACAGGTCCGCTCAAAGGAGCACTCGTCGATGTCTGTGGGGGTGCAGGGGACAGTCAGGAGGGGTTTCAGGGCTGGGCGGGTGGCACAGCCGTCACTCTGAAGCATCCAGGCACACCCTTGTGTACACAGACACTGGGCCTGAGGCTCAGGAGAGAGCCAGCTCACAGCAGATGTCACACCTGTGGCTGCTGCCCCCCACTAACTCTGCGTCAGGGTCAGAAACCACCTCACACCTTTCCCGCGTGGTGCAAAGATTTTGAGCACAAGGGACAATTTGAAACCCGCTCCGTTAACACCTCATGCTCAGGGGCAGTGGGGAGTGGACCCCAATCCACTCCAGCATGGAGGAAAAGGACTGGGACTCCACAGGAGGAAGCCACAGAACAGGGACACACAGGGCCGCTGAGCTGTAGGTCCCAGTCAGGTCCAGTCATGTGTAGCTTTAATTATGTTGTTTTTTTTGTTTGTTTTTTTGAGACAGGGTCTCACTATGTAGTTCAGCCTGGTCTTGAACTCACTTTGTAGTCCAGGTTGGCCTCGAACTTGCAATGATCCTCCTGCCTCAGCCTCCCCATTGCTGGAATTACAGGTGTGCGCCACCACGCGCAGCTTAGCTTTAATTATGGGAACCCCAAGGGACCCAGAGCCAGCAGATGGCACCCTGGAAGTCTGTGTGGTAATGGAACCCCTCCCGGGGCCCTCCCTGTGGCCTCTTGTCCTGCGGGGATGGTGCCGTTGCCTGTTAACCCCTCTCCACTCCACAGGCTGTCCTCAAGACTCCTGTGGCATCCACAACAGCGGCTGGGCTTCTCCTGGGCTGGGATTCCTGGTGTATGCCCAGTCCTCTCTGCCCACCACTCTTGTTCCCAGCAGGCGCCCAGGGACCCTAAGGGACTGTTGGAGGCGCTTGCAGTGTGCAAAGCCCTCCACCAGGTGGCAGCACCCCCTTTGGAGCTAGAGTGGTCATAGCACCACAGGAGGGGAAGGGAGGGCTAGGTGGATCAGGTTGCACTAGATGGATCCTAGAGTCACAAAGGACAGGCACAGGACAAGAAAGTAGGAGTGCATGGCAAGGGGGAGAAGCACACTCATTCCTCAGGCCAGCCCCATGCTCATCTCCTCTTGCTCCAAGTAACCTGGACCCCCCGGGGACCCCAGGAGGGCTGCCCAGGCCTGTGGCGCTCACCTTGGCACGTGCGCTCGTCCGTCAGCAGCTTGTAGCCCTTGCGGCAGCTGCACTCGAAGCTGCCCACGGTGTTGCGGCAGAAGTGGTCACAGCCGCCATTGTTGACCAGGCACTCGTTGATGTCTGCAGGGGGCAGGCCGGTCGAGGGCATGAGCTCAGGCACCTGGGGCGGGGGGGCCAGCGCCACCGTCCTCCCGCTCTGCCCTGCCTCGCCTGCCACCCAGGGCCCTGGGCTGGCCTTGTGTCCCCAGTGGAGCACAGGGCCGAGCACAGGGCCTGCCTCACAAGGTTGCGGACCAGGAGCTGGGGTGCGGGGGTGCTGGGGTCATATCATAGAACAGAGCACCGATACCCCCCCACGTCAGGTGAGACAGCAAGACCATGACTGCCCACACCCAGGGAGGTAGCCTCCAGCAGAGAGGCTGGAGCAGGGGCCACTTGAGCCACGTGGGAAAACTACTGTCCACTCCCAAAATGGGGAAGAAGTATCCCCACCATGCAGGACAGCGCCTGGATTACTAGGGTGAGGTGCTCGGTCAGTCATCGGTATACCTTTCTGTCTGTGACGCAGAGCTCCCAAGAGACCCTGAGGCCCTCACTGCCATCTGATGAGAAACCGAGGCTCAGAGAGGCAAAGGACCCGGTTCAAGAAGCATCAGCTCAACTGCCCATCGTCCCACCTCCAACAAGCAAATAACGAGAGGCAGCTGTACCCTGAAGGTCCCTGGACCCAAACCCTCAACGTCCACATTGTCATCCACGTGGCCGACTGGGAGCTGCCTTCCTCACAGCCTGACCCCTGAGAGTCCCTCTTCCTGCTCCCTGCCTCACCCTTCTCCTCCAGACCTCAGGCCAGCCTGGCCTCTGTGGCATCAGATGCCCTGCCTCCAGGGGACAGGAAGTTCCTCTTGGGGCCTGGCAGCTCCCTGCAGATAGGACCCTGCAGGAAGCTACAAAAAGAGAGGTAACTTTCAGGCTGGGCTGGGCCTGGCTCAGATGGCAGGTGGAGAGGCGTCCTCCCTACTGGTCAGAGCCGCAGCTGCCTCAAGTGCTGTGTGCAGATCTGACCCACGCGGGCTCCCCAACCTGCTGCCCAGGACGGACAGGGATGGAGCCATTCGCCTTACGATGGTGACTCTGACCTCAGTTGGGCCACTCACTGCTTTGTCACAGGCCCAGTAGGACACGGGATGGCAGCCCTGATGTCCTGGAGTGGTGCTCCTGTGCAGTGTGACACCGGGTGGGCCAAGCTGCCTCCCGGGCCTCTGGCAGCCTCTGGGTGTGCTGTCAAGCCCTCCGTCAGGCTCTCTTGGGAGCTCCGTGTCACAGACAGCGTGACAGGGCCAAATGTAAGGGCAGACCTCGGCCAGCATCTCCCCAGTACCCCACACTAGCCCCGAGGCCGCCAGGGAAGTGTAAAGTCCACTGCGGCCAGGTCCGGGGAGAGCACAGATGCGGCCAGGCCCCATCCAGCCCTGGGATCACAGGAGGAGGGAGGAGTTTCTAGTTAGAAGCTGCAGGCAGGAGAGCAGGTGCTCATCTCACAGCCGTACCACTTGGGTGAACTCAGGCAGGGAGAGGGAATTTTGAGGCCTCGAGCCCCGACAAACTGGGCTGCCAACCAGCGTCTTCCCCGGGAAGGCTGGCGAGGCACTGAGCAGGCAGGGGCCACCCTAGTGGCAACTTCAGCCCCAGGAACACCTAGGCCTTCCGACCTACCACCCCTTCCCCATCTGAGCCAGTGGCATACGGCTTCCGTAGCAACCAGGGGAGGACGTTTACTAGCGGCCCAGGTTGGTGTGGTGGTGGGGAAACCCAGCCTCCTCTGAGCCCTGGGTGCGGGCGATGCTGGGTTCACACGGTCCTTCGACCTTCCTCGAGCCCCTCTTGTGCATCCCCCTCCACCACCTCCCACCTACCCCCCACAGGGCAGCCAGTGTCACTGGCCACAGCAAATCCACAGTGTCCCCCACCTACCCTTCTCAGCCTCCACCAGTGGCCACCCTGCCACTACTTCTTGGCTAGTCACAGAGGGCCTCAGGGACCACAGAAGGTGCGGCTGCTCCTGCCTGGCACCCCAGGACTCAGCAGGAGGGAGTGTGCGGGAGTGACAGACAGTAAGTCGGAGTGACCCCAGCCCACAGCAGGGTCCTGGAGCTGAGAGGAGGTGGCCATGGAGGGGACACTCACGCACCTCACCAGAGCAGCGGAGAGCTTGGGCTGCGTGAGCAGGGTGCTGGGGGGATGGGGTGAGCCACAGACACACGTAGGACAACTGTGCCTGTCCCTCTGCCATCCTGCCAGGGCACAGCTTGGCAGCCTGGTGCCCTGTGGGTGAGGGGCCTGGGGCAGTATCGTAGGGTGGGCAGGGGCTCGGCTGGGGGCCCTGTGTGGCGCCAGGAGAAGGGGGCCGGGCTGACAGGTGGAGGGCAGGTGAGAGCACCTTCATGTCATGCAGATAGGATCTGGTGTGGGGCTTCCCGGCCTGGGGTCCTGGGGGTGGAGGCAGGGTGGGGTTCTCCCAGGGGGCTCTTGGGGTGCTGGAGGAGAGGCTGTTGGCCCCGAGGGGAATCCAGGCTCCAGCTGAGGAAGCCTCTCCTTTTGCAAGATGCCCACCTGCTCACAGTAAGCAGGATGCAGCCCCAAGCAGGAAGCTGAGGCCGTACCCCCAGCCCACACTCTTGAAACAGTCCCCTGGGCCGGGTCCCCGAGGTGAGGCAAGACCCTGCCTGCCTCTCCTGCCCTGCCTCTCCTGCCTCCGCCTGCCTTGTGGTCCTGCTGCCTGGGGCTTCCAGCTCTGGGTTTTCCAAGCTCTGTTACCCCTACCCCTCTAGCCACTTGTTTTGCTGCCAACCTGGGTCCAGAAAACCCCGAACCTTTGAACTCACCCCTTTGATCCTGCCTGGAGCCTCAGCAGGCCTGGAGTGTGCGCCCTCACGGAGATCAACTCCTGGCCAGGGCCTTGGGTCACCGGGAATCCCCGGTAGGGCTTGTTCTGGCCAAGGCCCCAGCCCTGGGGGCGCCTTTCCAGCCAGAGCTGGAGACCCCTGAAGACGCCCACCCTGAGCTCTGGAGTGCTCATGGTAATCAGCCCTAGTGGGTCCAGGGAGCCTCAGGGTCTAGTACCTGTGGATAGAGACCGCCACTCTGCTTTTTCAACTGCTACCTGGCCCAAACAGTGTCATCTTAGTCACACAGGATGGGCGGAAGCCTCTTTTCATGAGGGAGCCAGACACCACTGAGGCTGGGGAGTGAGGGCCCTGGGGTGGCTCAGCCCCAGGCCGGGCTCCATGTCCGCAGAGGAGCGCTGGCCACAGGTTGAGCAGGGCTCGCCTGGTGAAAGGGCCCAGTTGTTTCAAGAAGCACCTCGGGGCTTGGGCCTGGGAGTCTCCTGTACACCTCAGAAACGGAATTAGGGGATGAGTACCCCTCGGATACTGGGGTGGCGGCTGGAGGCAGCAGCACGAGCCCCTCTCCTGGCTGCCCATCCTGGACCACAGAATGCCCAGGCCCTTTTCTGCCCAGGCAGGTTGGCTCCTGGCGGAGAGCTCTGGGCTCCAAACCACCCCAGCTTCCCTCAGGGCTCAGCCCCACACCGCCCTTCTGCCCAGGTCAGCCGGCCTCTGAGCCAGCCACAGTGAGGCCCGGGTCCCGCGGTGGCGAGTGGCCAGCCCTGGCGACATCAGGGGCCTCGAGGCTCCCCTGTCAGTTGTTCCAGGCGCCTGGTCCATGTGGTGAGGACTAGGTGCCACCTGACTGCCAGGGACACATCAGGCTATTCACAGGCAGAGAGTTGGCCCTGGTGGGTTTTACTTTCAAATAAACAGGTTTCAGAAGGACCGTTATTTTTGTCACCAGTCATCGGTTCTTCTGTGCAAGCTGGCGAGGAGGAGAGGCCATCACTGTCTATTTTTACGGGCCTCAAAACAGTCTACCTGGGCCTAATTTTAAATCACCCTAAACCTCTGTTTTCAATAAATTCATTGACTGGACTTTGGCACTTCTAGTCCTTTCCCCTTCCAGGCTCTGTTCTGGTCAAGGTGGGAGGGGACTGGGAGAGCCTCTGGGGCATCACGCACCTCAGGGGCAGGGGCCTGGTTGGTCCGCCCCGGGCCCGGCTCCAGCGCTGCGTCACGCTCGGCCAGCTCTCCGCTTCCCTACCTTCTGCGGCCTATCACCTCAGGAGCACCTGGCAACGCTGTGGGTGCCAGGGGACCAATCGGAAGCTCCCCCTCGCCTTCCTCTCCCTGCCGGTGCCGACAGCCCCTCCCCTCCATGGTCCATGCCTTGGTCCCTCTCCAGCCTCCTCACTTTCTATGGCAGACGGAGGGTCCCTCGTCTCCTCACTGATCCTCTGAGGGACAATGACATACAATGGCACACACAATGGCCTTCACCAGCCCAGTGCCCCCTGGGTTGCTGAAGGCCCAGGAAATTCCCCATGAAGACATCTAACTGTTTACCCTTTGGGCAGCCGAATTTTTGGACATCAGAGTCTTTTTGGCCCAGGAACCAAATGATGCGCCTTGGAACCAGCATTTCCTGGAGCCCTGCCCGGGACCCTCCAGCCTCCTGACCTCCATGTGCCATCCCCCACCCAGCCCAGCAGCTGGGCCCAGCTGTGCGATGGCGAGGGGCTGGCCTGGGCCAGGCCGGTTCCTGTGCTGACCTTTGCATGTCTTCCCATCCGGCTGCAGTGTGAATCCGATGGGGCAGCTGCATCGCACGCCAGTGGCTGTGTCCTTGCACGTCCGGTCACAGCCTCCGTTATTTACGGCACATGTCTCTGGGGAGGGAAAGAGACAGGCGCTCAGTCTTCTAGGGCAGAAGCCGCCATCTTTCCCCATCTGTGGGGAGACGGCCTAGGAGACAGGGGACCGGTGCCTGCTCTGGCTCTGATAATCTTGCTGTGGGACCCCAGGGATGCTGCGCAGCCTGAGCCTCAGGCTCCCCAGTGGGAACGTGAGAGTTCGGGGCAGCGCCCCGAGGAGTGCCGTGCAGGCCGCAGACCGCCATGCCCGGGTGGAGGTCACGCCCACGGGTTCACAATCCGTTCCAGGCCAGTGCCGAGGGGGCTGCCTAGGGTCTAACTGCCTAGGCCCTGATCGGCCTGCCTGGACTCCAGCTCCAAGGGTAACGGGTGCTTGCAAATGGCAGCCAGAGCTCCTCCTCATTCCACCAGAGTGGCTCTAGGCCCTGGCAGCCTGCGGAGCAGAGGGTCCTCGGGGCTGCTCTCCACCCGTCGCCTCGAGAGGCTCTCGGCCTCACATTTGTTCTCACTGAACTGTGCGCTGGCAGCATCTGGCTTTTGTCTGTTTGAAGGCTGTCTGGTGCCTTTTCCCTTTTGCAGAATTCAAAGGGGCCGAGCAGCTGGGGGCACAAACGAGGTCACCCTGGCCGTCGCGCGGTGCTGGTGATGCTCCGCAGGCCCTTAGTCCCACAGAGGCTGGCCGGACAGGCTCGAAGGCGGGGCTGGGCCAGGGGAACCCGGCGTCCCAGCCTTGGTCCTCATCACCTGCGTTTCTGCCTGAACACCTGGTGGGCAAACGCTGCCTGGCAGACCTCCCCCTTCCTCACTGCTGGGAAGCAAAAGGCACCAGGTGCCCTTTTTCATAACCCAGGTTTCCTGCTGCCTCCACCTGGTGCCTGACTCTCCTCCCTGCACGCTGCCCACGCAGGGCTCCCTCTGTGAGGAGTTCAGGAACGGAGGGGATTCTCAGGGGCTGGCAGGCCCTACTGCTAATTAGATTGAATCCACGGTGCCTTCCTTTGCACTTCACCTTGGAGGAGGGGTGCACAGAGAGAGGAAGCCCGACCTACCTCTCTCTGATGGCTGCCATTGTGGGCAGAGCTGGGGTGGCTAAAAGGTGACTTCTTCACCCTGACCCTCCCCAGCCCGGGCCAACCTCTGCACAGATCTAGAGCTCCAGCTGGGGTGGGCAGAGGTGGTAAGCAGCCTGCTCTCACCTTCCTGTCTCCCTCAAAGGTGGCCCTTGGGGCTATCTCTTGCTCTGTACCTGGAAAGCTAGGACAAGCCCTTCTTCCCCGCCAAGGTGAAGGTCACACAGCCCCACCAAGGCAGCGGTCCAGGTGCTGGGAGTCCTGCTCGGTAACAGTTGACCTCTGCTCCCACATGGGGAGTTCCTGCCTCCCACCCTAAGCAGGGGTGATGCGCCAGCTCCCCCAGAGCCCCTTCAGCCTTTCTTGTGGGAGAGGGCAGAGACCCGCCTGCTGGCCAGGTGTGGGGGTTATGGCTAGAGGCAGGGCAGGGGTGCTGGGGAGGAGGGGTGCCTGGGCTTCTCCTGGGCGCTAGAGAAATGGCCTCGCTCCTCCCCACCCATGGCCTTGGGATCTGACCCTCCAGAACATTAAGGAGGACTGGGGGACTCAGCCAACTGAGGCCAGGGTACAGGGGCTGGGAGTCAACATGGATGTCCCCTCCTTTCTGAATCCCGTTTTAGACTCTGTCCTGCCCTGCTAGTTTTAAGTCTCTCTGTGCTGCCAGTGGTTGTGCTTAAGCCTCAGGCTTGGAGTGAGGAGCTCTGAAGCCCTCAGCACCTGGAAGGGGCCCTGTGGGCTGTTCCTGGCTGCTGACCCCTGCCCCCCAGCACCTTACCACAGCAGCCAATGCACGCCAGCAGCGGTCACCTGTGTCCCTCCCGTGCCTCATGCTCCTGCCCTCAGCTGTCCGGCAAGGAGCCCAAGGGTGCGCATGGTAGCGGCACCTGCTAGGTCTGACCCTAACGCCCCAGCTCCCTGAGGACAGCGAGCCCCTGATGGCCCTTAACCTCTGCCTTCAGCCAGCTCCTACTCCAGGGCACCATTCAGCCGCACAGGGGTCTGCTGGCTATCGCCACATCTGTACCCCCATATCCCAAGGCCCCTCTGCCGCCTCCGCAGGGGCTGTCCTGCTGCTTCCTGAACACAGTCTGACTTCAGCCCCTGATCTTATCACTGCCCCCTGGCCCTACCTCCCGCTCAACCCTTCTCTGGCCATGCTGGGGGGTGGGGCTGAGTGTCTCTGGGCCCTTGAGGCCTTCTCATTCCGGGCCCAGGGCTGGGAGGGGAGGTAGGGGTGGAGGGAGCAGTGGGCACCTCGCCTGTCCTCAGTCCTCTTGCTGGACCTCGGTAGGCTGTCCCCTGCCCAGGCTCCAGCACCTCCTCTGCCATGCCCGGAGGGAGAGTGCTTCCACCTGAGCTTTGGCCCCAGGGTAGCAGACCAGAGAGCGATGCTGTGTTGTGTATCTAGGGTCTCTGCATTCATAGGACATGTGGCCAGGGTGGGGTTCTGGGTGCTGCCGAGGGGGCCTTGCCTTTGGGGGCCACCAGCCTGGGCCACTGCCCAGCTTCCATCTCGGAGGGCCTCAAAAAGCAGCCTCATCTTTCTGTCCCCAAAGACCAGTGGTCACTCAACCTGATGGACAGACCACCAGTCTCAGAGAGTCACAGGACAGCCCAAGCTCCTGTGCAGTCATGTTTCAATTATGGGTCACCTGCAAGGAGCAGCAGGGGCTAGACCCTGCAGGGGGCCTCTCCCCAGCCCGTCTTCCTCACCCGGTGGCCTTTGCTGGGTCCCAGCCCCTGTCTATCGCAGGGCCCAAGAGTGGCTGGTGCTGGGAGACTAAGGTCTCTCCCAAAGCATGAGGGTCCCTGCGTTCGTCAGGATGGCCAACCCCCACCCATGGTCGTTGGGTCCAGTGACCAGAACTGCCGTCCTGGGGCTGAAAAGGGCAATCAGGCAGAGTGGAACCCGAGGATCCTTTTGGGGTCCGAGAGACCAATCTCTCCCTTTGTACTCTGTCTCGAGGTAAGAGCTCCCAGCGTTCTTCCTAAAAGCTTTCCACTCCTCCTGTGGTGTGGCCTGCCCACCTGGTAATGCCCTGTCTCACCTGCTAACCTCAGCAGGCCTCTTGGCAGCCCACGGGGACACTTCTGCAGGATGGACTGGGGTGCAGAGAAGAGGAATAATATGGCCTGGCAGCACTGATGATGGATGAGGCCCGTATGAGGTAAAATCCAAAAGCCCATCTTCAAAAATTATTCAGGATTTCAGGACAGGGCCAGTGGAGTGTTACAGAAGCCACAGGGCCTCCCTGGGGGCGGGGACCTGGTAACTCCTTAGGGTGAGCACTTCTGGGTCACATGCTACGGGAAAGGGCTGGCTTGTGACTTTCCAGGCTGACAAGGGAGTTGGACCAGGCTGGAGAGCTGGGGCCTGGGCCAGGGCGGCCCAAGAAGTGGAGCTGAGTGACAGGGACAAAGGCTGGCCTGGGGCTGGCCAGGCCCTAAGGAGGAGGGGTAAAGTCCCAGACCAGGAAGCCCCTGGGAAGGATGCTCCCCTGGCTCCCGTGTGTCCAGGCCAAGGCAGGGATAGGAGGCTGCCTAGTAGCAGCCCCTCGAACGGGCACTGCCCTTGGGCACCACCAACGCTCCAGCAGGGCCCTTGAGGGGGCTCTTAGTCACTGTGTAGATGGAGTATGAACTAGAGGTCAGATAAACAGGCTCTGAGCACGGGCTATGTGTGCCTAGGCAAGTGCCCTCACTTCCTGGGGTCTTGATGTCCTGATGGGTCATGCTGTGGTGAACAGTGTCACGCACACCCTTCCTGTGTGACCCTCAAGTGACATAGGATGTACCTGTGCTCTGCAAGCTGGTGTGACCACAACCCCAGGTCACCTGCAAGGAGTTCTGTTTATTAGAACCCCTGGATATGGTCTCAGCACCCATACTGCTGCCAACTCACCCAGCAATCCTCTGAACTGCTCTGACCCTGGGCTCTGACCCCTGAGGTGAGTGTCCCTTCCTGTGGCTGTCGACTCTTTGGCCACTCCCTCCCACTAGAGCTGAGTCAGGGCACTCCCTTTGTCCTTCAGAGGCCCAGAGAGTGGGGTAGCTATGCGAGGTGCTCAGTAACTGGACTGCTAAGCAGGGACCCAGGAAAGATGACAAGATGTAGGCACTGAGCCTTTGCTCTGCATTGGGTCTGGTGGGTCTGCAGGGTGAGGGGCTCATTGGCTGAGTGGGAAGGGGCTGCAGGCTTCCCTGCATGGCTCTGCGGGTGCCCTGCACCCACCCAAAATGAGAACCAGCTGTGGCCAGGGCCAGCAAACCAGGCTTTACTCCAAAGAGCCAGGGGACGCTGGGGAAATGACTGCCCCGTCCAGCCATGGGCTTCCCACCTATAGCATGCCTAGGCCTCACCCAGGGTTCACCAGGAATGGCAGGTCCTGTGTGGGCCCTGTGCCCTGTACCTGCTCTGTCCCCGCAGGCCCAGCTTGGGGCTGGCATTGCTGCCTGCCCTTGAGCCAGTGGAGGTGGCTGTGAAGTGTGACCACTGACTCTCTCCATATGCCTACTGACTGCTGACCCTCCTCTGGCTCCCAGTGCTAGGACAAAGGCCACTCTGCCTGGCATGGTCCTTACACGGTGGCCCTGGCACCTCTTCCCCTGAACTCCAGCTATGCCACTAGTACCGGGTATAGGACACACTGAACAGAGCTGTCCCTCAGCAGGGGGCAGGGGAGGGGGACCTGGCCCATGTACCAAGTGCCTGTTCCCTGGTCCTAACTATGCAGCTGCTGTGCCCTGCTGTCCCTAGCTTGGTGAATGCCCACTCTTGAGCACCAGCTGCCAGAGGTGGGAGGCTGTGGAGGCTGGGGCTCCTCTGCCCTGGTGCTCAAAGACCACCCCATGCTTCCTGGACCCTACCTGGCTGCATACGCCCCAGGCCCTGTACTGACAGTGGCCTGCAGTGCAGATCCCCCATCCTGTGGGCCCCTGAGAGTGCCCTGCTCATAGCTCTCTGTGCATTAAATATCGGTTGCATGAATGCTCAGACTGCTGCTTGGAGGGCTGCCTGGACCTGCAGGACCACACCTCACACATCTGTGGCCAGAAGGGTGGAAGGTGACGTGAGGGCAGGGGTGACAGAGCAGAGACCAACTTCGGGAGAGGTTTGCTTTGCGGGTCTCTGCAGGACAGCAGAGGTTTTACATCAGAGCAGGTGGCAGGAGCAGGGCCACCAGTGGCAGGACTTCTGCTCCTGATTCCGGTCCCTGCTCTGGGCACCAAGGTGTGGCGCAGATAAGGTGCTGATGCAGCCTCCCTTTGAGCCGGCCCTCAGCAGGGAGCTGGGGTGCAATCATCATGCCTGTGCTACAACAGTGGGCCCAGCATGTTTCCTCTGTGCTGAGCTGCAACCTTGGGAGGTGGGGATCAGACCCTTCTGTGCAGAACCCCCCACCACCAGCAGCTACAGCCCACTGAGCGCACCCACACCAGGTGCCATCTCCCTGCTCTGGAGGGCATGGGGTACAGAATTCCGGGGTCGGCCTCTGGCCCAGGCAGCTGCTGGCCGACAGTGGCCTCTGCAAAGGGGGCACAGCTGCCTCTTGGGTGGGGGGGGATTCTGGGGGGCATATCCTGGACCCCTGGCCAGGGAGGCAGCACACTGCTAAAGTGAGAGCCGGCCAGAGGCATCAGGTGCCAGGTAAGCGGAAGCCCCCTGGCCAGCACGGCCCCCTGTTCAGGATGTTCAGCCCCTGTGTAGGCCTGAGGATGTGTGGTCCCAGCTGGGCCAGTGAAGGGAGTGGGAGGGTGGGCTCTGCTTTAAGGGAAGCCCCTCCTCACTCAGGCTGAACCATCCACTCCAGGCCCAACATCACTCCTTAAACTGTCCCCATCCTAATCCCCAGAGCCCAGGCCTTGAAGGACAGAAGGGTTTTGTAGATGGGATAAGGGCCTTGGGCTGGGGCCTCACCAAGGATTGCCTGGGTCTGCCCAGTGGGCTCACACTGATCCTTACAAGTGAGAGGGAGGCAGGGGGTGGAGAGATGGCTGTGAACCTGGAGGAGGCTTGCAGGAAACAGCAAGGTGAGGGCCTGTCCTTGAGCACCCTTGGTGGGGACACAGCCTGAGGACACTGGGGTATCAGCCCTGAGTCACAGTTGTGAGCTGCTGCCTATGATAAATTATGTTGCTTTAAGCCATGGGGTTGGTGAGGATGCTCACGGCAACCACAGGGACTCAATGTACCACACGCTAAGGATGCTCTGGGCAGAGAAACCTAAGACTGGGCGCTGGCAAGTGTGACTCAGCCACTCACCAGTCCTGCTGCGGGGCCCTGGCCTGCGGGAGGCTGACCTGCTCCCTTAGGTGGGCCACTGGCTGGCGCTTTGCACGAGAGACGTGTGGGACGATGTGTGCACCATTTGAACTTTACCACCCTAAGCTCCGAACGATGTTCATGGTGCTTTACTGCCGGCTCTGTGTTTGAGCCTCTTATCTACCGTCATGTGCCTGGGGCTGGCCCTAGGTTCCGTGACGGGGCTGCCATCTAGGACCCTGCAGGGGCATGGCCACCTGGCTCCTGGGAGGGTTTCCCTTTGTGTCCCTCTCTAGATGGCAAGGACAGCGTTTACTGCTGGAGCCACCTACTCTGGGAGCACTGTGTGTCCTCTGTGGTTTCCACCAGAGTGCTGGGAACAGCCAGGGCCTCCCATTGCAAGGCTGCAGGCTTTAGTCAAGGCTGTGGCTGAGTCACTGCTGGTTTCTAAACTTGGGTTCCCTGGAGTCTCAATGCCATGGCTTAGGTGCAGGATGAGCAGGTAGCTCAGACGTGGCCGAGCACCGAACTTTGGTACAAGTGGCCACAACCTTGCTCTATCTTGGCTCTTGGCCGGCTCAGGGGTGCAGAAGCGGTTTAAATGACTTGCAAGTGTCTCAGGGTTTTGATCTCTGCTGTCCAGACATGAAGCATTTCTGGAAGAGGCCCAAGCTTGGATCAGATCCATTGCCCCAGAGCCCGGATGCCTCAGGGTCCCTGGGGGCGGAGTGGGGGGGGCAGCATGTGGCCCTGGACACTATGGGAGGAGGTTTCACGCTGGGCCTGCAGGACAAGTCTCTCCCAGTGTGTGGCCCCCAGGCAGTGCAGGGTGGGGTGGGCACCCATGGAGGGGTCTGAATCCTGCCCTCTGTCCGAGCTCCCCCGTCTGCTCACTTCCTGCCCAGGCTTAAAACTGCCCCATTGATGCAGGGGACAGAGGGTCCTCAGGGCAGGAGAAGCCTGTGTGGCCATCTCAGCAGCCCTGGACTCAGGGCAGTCATCTCCCACCTCTATCCCAGGTCCTCATCTTGGACCTCTGGGTGGGGGTTGTGGGTGTGGCCTGTGGGGCCTGTGGGGCCA
This sequence comes from Dinomys branickii, assembly GCA_004027595.1. Classification (NCBI taxonomy): domain Eukaryota; kingdom Metazoa; phylum Chordata; class Mammalia; order Rodentia; family Dinomyidae; genus Dinomys; species Dinomys branickii. Next base: position 25,920 of record PVLD010011318.1, read on the forward strand.
AGCGGCCCAAGGTCTGTCCTCCGTGTGCCAGCAGCCCCTTCTGTCTGTTCTGTCTCTCTCCCACCATGGGACCCAACAGGGCACCAGCTGCCTGCAGGCCCCGGGGTCACCCAGTGTGATCTGCTGCTCTGTCTCACCCCGTTCTGCTCCCCTTTGCTGTTTCCGCATTCCCCATGCAGGCCTGGCCCTGGACCTGATGCTCACTGCTCTGATCAGCACAGGGCAGGACGGGGTGGTCACCTCCCCACTCTCCATCCCTCGTCTCTGTGAGTGCAGCGGGGGGCAGTCAAATCTCACCTGGGTCTACCAGGAAGGGCCCAAAGTCTCCTTCTTACCACAGCAGTCCTCTGGGAGACAGGTACGAAGAAGAGAGGGCTCTTGAACTGTGGGCTCACTGGGGCCCCCAAGACACAGCCTCCCAGGTGCCCTAAGGTTGGGGTGGGAACTGGGCTGCTGGCCCTGGGAGCCGCAGGGGGGCCCACGAGGGAGGGAGCCGGCCACTGTCTGCTCCTCGGGCTCCCTGCTGCTGTGGCAGAGACCTCAGTCTGCGTGGACTCCCGTGCTGTCCCTCTGGAAGGCCCAGGAGCAAGCAGGTGGTCATATCCTGTGCTCCGCCCTTGCTGTTCAGGGTCTCTGGGCCACTCACTGTATTCATAGAGCGAGGACAGAGGCCCTTTTAGTGCTTAGCCCCTTCCTGGGACAGGACGCCCCTGCTCCCCAGCCCTGCGGCCGGGCCCTGACAGCAGTGCCCATCATTCCTACTAAGGCAGGCTGAGAGCAGAGTTTTCAGACCCAGGATGTCTCCTGGGCTGGCTCACGTCTTCCTGCAGGGCTGGGGCCACACCTGCTTGCTGGGGCCTGGGATGAGCCTCAAAGTCCACCCCTCTGCCACTTCCGGCTGCACTGTCCAGAGTGTGGGCAGCAGGCTTCACCCACCTGGCCGTGTGCCCAGGCGCGGGCACTCAGAACACTGGCCTGGTGTTCTCACCACGAAGCCCTGCCAGCCGGGCTTCAAGCCTTCTCCCAGCACCAGGCTACACCCCTCCCTGTGACCCCCCCCCCGTCCCCTTTCCTGCTTCCTCTCTGAGGCCTGGGTCTTTGGAGGTCTACACAGGGCCCTGGAAACCAGGTGACCTCTCTGGGACCTGCAACCTGACATTGACGAGGGCCACATGGCTGGGCTCTGGGGGCTGCACTCTGAGGAGCGGAATGTGGTATTGGGCAGTGAGGGCACCAGGGAGCAGCACCAATCCCCTCCTCTAAGAAACGGGGATGATACCACCCAGCTTCACAGCTGCCAGGCTGGCGCGAGCATCAGAGTGCCACCAAGGAGGCCGTGGGGAGCCCGGAGGCTGCTGCTGTGCTCAGGAGGTCCTGGCAGCCAGCACAGCCCGCAGCCGGTGACCCCCACACAGTGGAACCATGAGGGACAGAGGAAGGCGCGGAGGAGCGCACTGCCTGCTTTTCTGCCTACACTCTGCACCCCTCTGGGAGCAGCCGTTTCTCTTCCTTCTCTTCCACCTGGCCTAGGGTCAGCTCTGGTTATGGCTCCCCGCCAGGGGAGCAGATAGGGTGCCCCAGAACCCACCCCCAGGCCTCTCAACTTCTGAGTCTCAGTGTGGTTCTGATGGCCCTGGGGCCTAACTGGTCACTTGGGTGTTTACTGAGGCCTAGGACATGCGTCTCCTCCCGGGCTCAGCCCACTAGACAAGGTGTGCTGGGACCTGTGCTACAAACACACAAAGAAACACACGTGTTTGACGGAGGTTAAAATTTTAAAAAGGAAAAAGTGAGTTCTCACCAGCAGCAGAGAACCCCCCGAACTCACACACAACACGTGTGACGGTGCCCACGCAGGCACACGCCATGCCATCAACACACCCGCACGCTCACACTAGCCCCACACTCGCACGCACACATCAGCCACATGTTCACGCGCACACACACACACACATGCACATGCACGCACACGTACGCACTCGTACCCACACACACACAAAGGGCAGGTAGGGCAAAGGGAGTGGAAGAAAAGTGTTACCCATGAGGAGCCGCCGTTTCACCCGCTTGTCCACATCAGCTACTGACGTGGCATTGAACTGAGAGCGCTCAATTGCAGCCTCATCCTCCTCTAAAACACAAGTAAGGGACAAACACGGAGCCGGTGGTTAATGAGCGCCCACTTCCCGCGGCCCCAGACAGCCGGCCTCCTGGCGAGGCGCGCGCGGAGCCACGCGCATGCAGGCCAGCACGGCGTCCTCGCCCAGGCTACTCCCAGGAACCTCCAGGGCAAAGCGCAGAGGCAGCAAGGGAGGGGCGGGCGTGCAGGAGAGGGGGTGACCACACACGACCCGGGGCATGGAGGGACACAGTGCCCCTGTGCGAACAGACACAGGAGGGGTAGGGAGGACCAGCCTGCGGAGGCCACAGAAGCAGGCGGCACCGCAGGGCGCAGAGACCAGCGGTCACAGGCCCCGAGGCTCAGGCTGGAAAGGCAGGCACAGGACAAGGCACAGGACAAGGAAGCAGGGGCGCGAGGTCCGGTGATGGATGTGCCTGGGACAGCGGGTGCCCTGTCCCGAGGACGGACAGGACAGTGTGTCGTTCATGCAAAATTAAGAACAAAACACACAGAGGAAGACACACGGGCACATGACAACGGAGCCCACTGAATAGACAGAAGGACCAGGGGTCGATTTGGGCAGCGCTGGTTGCCTGCTTGTCTAGAGCACCAGAGCTAAACATTCAAGCGCTCTCCAGGGGTTGCGAGGAGGGCGTGGGCCTTTGAGGAGCGTGCGGATACAGCAGCCCTGCCCTTCCGGGTGAGCAGTGGAGGTGTGAGAAGCCTCCTGCGAGGTAGCTGTGAGGTGAGCTGGGTGGAGCATCTGCCCGGCTGACGTGGACAGACACTGTTCCCTGGGGACACTGGTGGCAGTGAGCAGTGTCAGAAGAAAGGGTTCTCATCCTGGCTGGGAGTGGAAACCACAGGGCAGGGCTGGGAGAAGAATGGCCTCTAAGGAGAGGAGGGGGAAACCTCGGGCTTGGGAAGTTACTTTAGGAAGCAGATCCAAGCAGGGGCTGTCATATGCAGCAGACGTTGAAAAATAAAAAATAAGAAATGAGAGAGGATGAGTCAGGAGGACGCAGACGTGAGGGGTTAGACACAGGCTGGGAGGTTTGCACTGCAAACCCTTGGGTCCCGGAGCAGACGAGACGGGGGAGCTGGGTGGCTGGGAGAGGTGGGCAGGACAGCAGAGGGACAGAGGCCAAGGACAGGGGGTTCTAGATGGGATCAGGCTGCAATAGAGACACTGGTCTGAGACCCCGTTTGGTTTTTAATTTTTTTTTTTTTTGATTGGTTGGTTGGTTCGGTTTTGGCTTTTGGCTCTGAAAATAATTAATGAGTGTCAGTTATCAGACAAGACAGGCAATCAGGGACCATCACCAGAAAAGCAGGAGGAACGAGATAAAACAAAATAAAAAATGGCTGCCTGAGAGAAGAGACCACACAGAGGAAGGGACAACCACCGCAGGCAGTAGCACCCTGTGATGACAGCCCTGGGCCGCAGGGGGTGGGTGGGAGGCACAGCCCTGGCACCGCACTCCCCCAGCCGCGAGGGCGCAGTCCCAGGGGACGGAAGTGACAGCAACTCTGGGCCTCAGGTGCCCGCACTGCTCACCAACCCCTCTGTTACATAAAGTCCCTCAGGAGATGTCTCCCGGCTGACGAGTAGGAGTGGCCATGGTCCCTGACTTACAGGGGTTCCTAACATGTCAGCCTTGAGGAGAAAGAAGAGGGAAGGCGGGCACTAGCTCTGAAATTCCTCTTTTTCTCAGTTAAAAACAATTTGCTGTTATTTTTGAATGGGAGGAATAAAAAACTGAGTGATAACAGTATGAGATAATCACGCTTCAAGCTTTCCCTTGGAACAGGGTCCACACAGCAGGTGAGGTGATGGAGGGTCGCTGAGAAGGCACTTCAGGTGGCCAGGAAGTCCTTCAGCTCCGCACGAAGCAGCTAAAGCACCCACACCACTCCCAGGAAATGCCACCCACCGCTCACAGCATGTTCTGAGGAGCCCTGGGTGTGCCAGGCTGCCAGGGCACCCACAGAACTCACAGGTGACGCAGATTACATGAATCTGGCCCAGTGTTTTCCATGCCAGGAAACACTGGCATGAGCTTCAGAGCAGACCATTGCTTCTGAGGTTCACACTGTCCTCCTCCCCCAGCCCACCTACCTGCATGGAGGCTGGGCACAGCAGGATCCCCAGAGGGAACTTGTGCCTGGACCCCGGAGAAGTCTCCACAGGTGCTGCCTGTGGGGACACCTGCTAAGGCCATCCTCACCAGGGGCCTTCCTTGGTTCCCTGCAACCCCTTGCGGGAAACCAGGATGGGCAGGGAGCTGCTGACTCAGAGCCACACAGCGCCTACTCACCGATGCACGTCCGGCCGTCCGAGTGGAGGGCGTACTTCTGGTGGCAGCCGCACATGGGGCCCGTGTCTGTGTCCTCACAGCTGTGCTGGCAGCCTCCGTTTCCATAGTTACAGGTTACTAGTGAGCCCAAAGTGTACATACGTGTGTATAAACAGAATGACAATAAGAGCAGTTAGTGTGCTGGTGGCAGCTGTTTCCCTTGGGGGTGGGTAGGGATAGGCAGGCCCAGCGGCCAGTGATAGGCACAGGAGGCCTTCGGCCACTGGGTCCCTCCAGGTCTCACATGGAGCGCTCTACAATACAGGGGGTGGGTGGCGGCCCAATGGACTCTGGGTCATCGCCCAGTGCAGGAGACTGTAAGCTTGCAATCCCAGACTCTTAGCTCTCTTGTTTTTCTGGTCTCTTTTACTTTCCTTTTTTCATCTGCGGGCACCTCGTTCTTAGGACCTGTCACTATAGATAGAAGCAACATACTGGGGAAAGGACACATGGACAGTTTTACTCTTCCCAGGTCACAGGACATTGCTGGCTCAACGGAACAAATGTCTGTTAATATGGCTGACAATCTGGGCAGACGGGGGTGTCCAGCCATGCCTCTAAAGTTACACTCATTTGCACAGTTCTGCAAGAGCCCTGTGTGGTGGGCTGTCCCCACAGACTGCCACTGTCCGTGGGTCGCAGCAGCCAGCCATCTCAAGCTCCAGCTCCTCACAGCTCTCACCCTCCCAGAGCCCAGCAAGGCCCCCACACAAGAACTTAGGCAAGTTCCTGTTGCTGGAGGGGCAGTGCTGACCATGACCTGAATAAGCCATGTTACACAGCTGGTGCACCCTGCGGCCTGGAGGACCTGGTGCCTTTCGGCACATAACCTCAAGATGGTCCTCAACATCAACAGCCCTGGGCTGACCTGACCAAAAGAAGCCAGCTGAAAGTGGGAAAACTGTAAATTCAAGTTTATTAGAAGGAAATCCTGTTATCACTTGCGAGGTGCAGAGAGACAGCTGGAGGAGAACAAGGGGATCGGAGGTCCCTGGGACGGTCTCAGGAGCAGGGAGCCACTGTTGTTTGTGTGAACGGCGCACCAGAGCTCTGCAGATGGGCTGTCTTCTTGGAGGGGGATGGTCATTGCTGGCAGCTCCTGGAGGACACCCACATTTCAGAACTGACGTCTGCAGCTGTCCTGGCCACCTTCCTGTGTGTCAGTGGCCCCTCAGCCTTGGATACTGCGGTCTCCACAGCAGGTGTGACGGCTTGACAGGGCCAGACATCTACCCAGGGCCCCAGAGGTTCTAACATGGTCCACTTAATGTGATTTTGATGTATCTTCCAAGGTGACATTTCAAAGACCTGCACGATCTTTAGGAAACTGACTGGGCCCTCTGCAGAAGCATCTCTCTGCCTGCACACAGTGGAGCCTGGTCTCCTCTCTGAAACAGCTCATTTCTGAGCAGCAGGAGCCACAAGGAAGCCAAGCATCAGGAGCTGCAGATTCCGGGTGAGGCCTAGCCCAGGCTTACTGGGCAGCACAGGCCCCGCACAGTCCCCATTTCAGAGTGGGCACAGGCACAGCTAGTGAGAAGGCAGAAGGACTGCTTCCCACTGTTCTTCCGCACTTTGTGCCCAGGGCTGGCTGTGCCTGGGAGTGATGGGGTCAGGGGCCCCAGATCTCTCATGTGGCTGTCTCCAAATGCAGAAGTGCCTGCCCCTGACTTGCAAAGCCAGGAGAAAGGAACAGAGGCCTTTATCTCAGAAGTGGGGCCGGCTGGGGAGAACTCTGGGGGCTGGGGATAGAGCCCCAAAGTCCCCCTGGCCCCGACAGGCTAGCTAAGCCAGGCCTCATCTCCAGCCCAACCTGCAGCACTGTGACCTCAAGAGTTAGAGCAAAGGTCTCAGTGCCAACTTTAGCCCTGCCTCATGAACTCCATAGAGGACTCTGCACCAGACTGGCCGGGCAGTTCATTCTGGTGAGGCCTCAGTGCGTAAAATCTTATTGGGCAGTCTACACCTTGGCAACTCCCAGTGCCCTCCAGCAGGAGGTGCAGGGCTGGTCCTTAATCCAGGAAGCATCTCAGGCCAGGGCTTAGCCCCTCTCTGACCAGGTGGTGGCTGTGCTGGGTGAGGGCTTCAGCTGCTCTGACCGAGCCATCCCCTCCTGAGATGCTCTCTGAGCACGGTGTCTCAACACAGCACTTGTCCCCAGTGGATTTCAGAATCAGGTACATGGTGGTGTCAGGTTGGGAGCCTTGCAGGGAGCCTCTCTTCAGTGCCCACTCAGGGGGCCCAGAGCAAGGCTCAGCTTGACTTGGTGCTGCAGGAACACACAAGTGTCCTTGTTGTGGGCCCTTCTCCTGTGGCCACCGAACAAGGAGGGATGGACAGCTGGCGTTGGTGTTTTCTGTCCTGAAAGTGGCCACAGCAGGCGGTGTCTTGGCAGTTATAGGAATCCATCTGGGCCGGAGGTGAGGAGTCCCAGGGCTGTCTGTTTGTCCTGCCTTTCCACACCTGTATTTGCTGTCCCATGGGAAAGAGTCGGCAGCACAGAGCAAGGCCGTGCACTCTGGGGCCAGACCTGGGGCACAGGGAGGGACTCAGAGGTACGGGGGCGGGGGGCTGGAGTGCCGCTTCCTAGAGATGGACCGAGTCTGGTGCCGTGGGTCCCTGCACCTTGGTGACTGCTGGGGCTAGCCAGAGTGGGGCAACGTGTGGTGAGCTGCCCCCCACAGGGCGGTCTGGTGACAACGGAGAGCCACTGTGACCAAGGCTGGTGAACAACGTGGGCCCGCAGTCTTCCGCACAGAATGAGGGAAGGAAAAATGGCCACTTCTCTCGTGCCTGTCCCCACTGCCACCTTGGCAACAAGGGCGAGGACCAGACTCTCTAGGGAGAACCCCAGCCAGATTCCTCCCGACGCCTGTGGCATATCCTAGTGAGCTTGATGAAGCCCTTGTCCCTGGCAGAGGTGGGACACGCTTCCTGCAGCCCGCTTCAGGTCTTGGAACACTCAGGAGAAATGTGTGGCAGTGGGCACCCTGCTCCCAACGAGCCAGGGCCGCATCCCCTCCCCCTCCTTGGAGATCACTGAGGTCAGTGCAGGCTGAGCAGGACCCTAGAGCCACCCTCCTATGCCTTTTCATAGTCTCCTGTTGCCAAGGGCTTCACAGGCCACCGAGGCACCTGGGCTTTCAAGTCTCCGCACCCCAGCCCCCAATTTCCACTGCAGCCTGGGGCTCAGGGCCCACCCGCCTTCGTTCAGGAGAGTAGGACCCTGGCCCAGGTTCACCCCAGCCCCCTCCCACCCCTCTCTCCACCCGACCTCCAGCACCCTGGTGGGACCCTTGATAAAGCAATGGCAGGAGACGCGTGGGGGGTATGACCCATTTGCCTCCATCTACCTACGTGTGCAGTCCTTCTGGTTTGGGGCAAGGTCAAAGCCGGGCCTGCAGTCACAGGCCACCCCACCTTTGGGAGTCTCCCGGCAGATATGGGCACAGCCGTGGTCTTTGTTCATGCAGTTCATACCCTCTGAGAAGAAAGACAGAGAGGGGTGGGGCCAGGGAGAGAGAGGGAGAGGTAACTTCAGGCTGAAAAAATATGGCCAACAAAGTATCACAAGCAAATGGGCTCTGGTGCACACACCGTGGGCACACAAACACCCACCCCCCACCTGCAGGTGTACGCTGGCCGTCCACCTGGGGACCCGTTGGGGAGGCGGCCTGATCCAGAGCTCTGAGACCCAGAGGATAAAGCACTGGGCCCAGGTCAGGTTTCAGGGTGAGGGCTGTAGAAAAGCTCTTAGGCCAGGGCCACCGGCCCCTCCCCTACACAGCAGACTTGGTCTCCCCTCCCTGTCTGCCCCAGTGGCTTGAACTGCTTTCCATTGACCCCCAGTTGATGTTTATCTTCCTGGTGATTTGTGAGGAGTTTCTAGAAGTTATGAGGTCAGGGGTCAAGTGAGAGGTTGCGGGTCACAAGTCCATCAAGAGGCCACAGGCAGATGAAAGGGACGGGCTGAGGTCTGGCAGCTCCCCGGCTCTGTGACCTACCTTCCATCTCTGCCCTCCAGGATGGTAGAGGGGAGAAGACCTTGTAGGTGAGTGAGCTCACAGGGTGGCCTTTGTCCCACGGAACACACCGGCCTCTTGCCCCAGGGGACAACTAGCTGAATCTTGGCCCTGGGTGTTGTAAAATTAGCCACAGGGCAACGCAGTGTGGTGGCACATGCCTGTGATCCCAGTACTGGTGAGGCTGAGGCAGGAGGATCACCATAAGTTCGAGGCCAGCTTACAACACATAGGGAGGCTACCCCTAAACAACCACTACCACAACAAAAAGAACCCAAGGTCCCTGGCAGCTATGACAGATAGAAGTCTAAAGTTAAAAGTAAACGCTCTGCAGTGGAAATGAATGGCACACAAGCCTGCATTTTGCTTGACACTGTAACTCCTGGCTTCATCGAATTTTACTGCTTATATTATTTCTTCATCTTGGATTTCCTCACGTAGTTAAATCAAACTGCTGCTCGGCGCAAGGTATAATCGATGTATAACCAACCAACTCGCAGCTAAACAAGTGAACCTTAATGCTGCTGTTCCTCACGGGAAGCTCTGAATCCACAGAGACGGAGCCTCTCCTCTCAGTTCTGCGAAGACCCTGATGTGTGGGTCACACAGACGGGCGGGCGCTGACCAAGGTCTAACACTCACAGGTGGACTTGTTTGCAGTCCCTGCCAATTCCACAGTGCAAAGCCTCCTGCCCAGGCTGCTTCAGGCTACCATGGAGACCTGAACCCACACGACCCAGTGCTAGCGTCTGACAAGTCAGGCCTCCCTGGAGCTGTGTGGCTGGGACAACTGTAGCCTCCTGGAGCAGGTGTGTGACTCCAGTCAGGTATTTGATGACAAGATGACTTCTGATGCTTGGTGATGCCCCCTGCAGACCAGGGAAAGGGACTTCCGTGCTAGGGCCCTGGCTAGGCCAAGCAGTCCACCTTCCGGGGTGGCTTTCAGGAGAGGGACTTTCTTGGGCCACTGAGACACACTTAGCCTCTTGTTGGGTCTTCAGGGAAACTCTCGCCCCAGCCAGGACTTGGCGGGTGGGTGCCAGCCACCGGACAGCCTCCCTGAGTACTGTTAGCAGCTACTCAATCTCAGACTCAGCTCAGGGTCGCCCTTCCTTCCCTGCTCAGGTGGCTTCTGCAGCTCCCTAGCTCTCCGGCTTCTTAGGGTGGTCCCACTGTGCCTCTCGCCTGGTGCTTGTACACCCTAGCCTGCAAGGCTGCACTGCCTGCGAGCCCCACCCCACCTTCTGCTCCCCCTGGCATCTTCCATAAACCCATCCGGTCTTCCATAAACCCATCCGAGGCCTGTCTCAAATGCTACCAACTCTGCAGAGCACCCCGACTCCTGGATTATCCTCACCACTTCCCCATGCCTCTCCCGCACGCTCATTTCCCAGGGCCATCCCGCAGTGGCCTGAGAGATCGGTGCTGTAAGTAGATCCGAGCTTCTTCCTAAGCTGGGAAGAGCCCAGGGCCCTGCTTAGCTCAGGCTTGCATGTGATGAAGGGAGATTGAATTTCCATTTCCAGCCAAATAGTCACAATTTACGAGAAGCTCTGCTTATCATCACTGGCCATAAATTTGTCCCCTGGGAGCCGATGTGCCCCTGAGCCTCAGACTACGAGCATTAGGCATTAGAAATCACGCCCCTTTCTCCCTCTCGGAGGACGTGTCATCTAACCATCTTGTCTCAGAGCACTTAGACTTTCAGAATACCCCAAGATGTGGAGTTGCTGTTTGTTGGCAAAGGTGGATCTGGGTAAGAAAGCTAGCATTACTGTAGGAAAGCAGGGTTGACAGGACACAAAGAGATGGAACCCCAGGCTCCAGCCGAAGGCCTCACCTGAGTTCTCAGCTGCAGGGGGGCCTCCAGCCCCTCAACCCCTGCTCTTATCTGCCCAGGGACAGGAGCCCCTCTCTGTCCGAATGAGGGCTGAGGGCCGTCAGTGCGGGTGGCTTTACCCTCAGTTAGAGGGGAGCCCACGGAACTCGGAGGTCTGTGTGCAACTTGTGCGTGTTACACCTACAGATACCCACCATATAGGAAAGCTATCTAAAGAAAATGACTAGATACTTATCACAGGTAAACAAAAATAATACATTTTTTACCCAAAATGATCTTTACGGAACCATAGGTGGTTGGGTCCGAGAGGAGTATCCTTGCAGCTTTGCCAAGAGGCAGGGTACAGGGCTGGTCTGAGTGCTTCTGGGGCCTCCTGGAGATAAAGGGCATCGAATGCCACCACCTCCAGAGATCATTCCAAAGGCGTTACAGCTGCCCGGCCTGGAAGTGGCTGGGGCTTCTCCTGCTGATCATGGGCTCCTGGTCAGCTGCATTACTTCTGTAGCCACTGCCCTTAGAGACAGTACTGGCTTTTGCCAGCCAGTGGTAGACTGGCAGCACCCTGGGAGGGCAGGGCTGGACAGTCCCCACATTCCATACCATCTGCCCATCTATATGAGAAAGCAAATCAGTCCCCGAGGTGTGGAGGGACCCTCCTAGACTCTGCACAGGACTAGGACCCAGGCTGTGGTGTGCCCCCCTCCTCCCTGCCCAGGGTCACTGGCTTCACTGTGGGATGCATCCTGATTGGCAGCCAACAATTCTGGGGTGAACAGAATTAGGGACCCAGCACATAGCTGGCCAAGGCCATGGTGCCTGTTAGTCAGTCCTCTAGAGACCAGGAAGCCTCTGCCACTCACCGATTAGCACATGAAAACCACAGGAAGTGGCCAGCACCAAGGCCTCAGATGCTGGCCATGCCTACCAGGTAGGTGCAGCTCATAAAGGGCTGGAGCCTCGGACCAGCCTGCTGCCTTCCCTGGGCCTCCGTCTTCCCGGCTATGGAATGGGGAAGTAGGAATTTACCTCCCAGGGCTGGTGGGAGGCTCAGAGCTGTCACCGCAGCCCTAATGGGAACAGCTGCTTAGACCACTCTCCTGGCAGGTGTGGGGGCCCCGCAGGGGTCTGCTTTTCCTCCCAGGTTCCCGGCACGGATCTAGCAGTGGGTGAGGGCTCAGTGAACGGTGGGTGAAAGAAAGAAGGAAGAATGGGAGAAAGTGAAGGAAAAGTTGAAAAGGCAGAAAGGAAGGAAGAGATGAAAAGCGCCATCCCGTCTAAGATCAGACGGATCTCACTGGTACCTTAGGACAGCCAAGTGGATTTGGGAAACACTATCATGGTGTCTCTGACTCTGAGAAGTCCTGCGGTCCCCGAGGATGTCTCCTTCCCTGTCACTTCACACAGAGGCTTCCTCTGAGCTGCAGGCTAGTGATGGACCCCCTCCAAGACCTCTCCTCTGAGCCTGCCCTATGGCAGGGAGTTAAGAGCAGGGAGACAGCTCTGGGCTCAGCATCCGATCCCCCCGGGCAGTTGGGGCCCAGCCCCCCTGACGCACCCAGAGCACCTGCGAGTGCAGGACTGAAGGGTCCTGTTCCACTACTTGCTCTTGGGGCCAAATACAAGAGCCACACCATACGAGGGACCAGATACCGAGAGGGGTCAGCGTCTGCCTGGAACTGCAGAGCCCTTCCCAGCAGCCTCGGTCCGCAGAGTGTGTGCCAGCTGGGTTGACACTGATCGGATCCAACCCAAGAAAATCCAATTATGCTCTGTAAACCCCAACCAAGTGTCTCCTAGGTGCCCAGGGCGGGCGGAGTTACAAGGAGGACAGAGACTTTGCTGCCCCGGGGCCAAGTGCACACTTGCCTCCTTACTTCATTCTGTGTAAATCAGGGGTTCCAGACTCCTCCCCAGTGAGGGAGCTGGAGGGCATCCCAGGGGCAGACACTGTGACTGAGGGACTGTACTCCAGCCGTGGGGATCATGGAAGGCTGGCAGTAGGCAGAGGTGTGGGTCTCCAGGTGTGGGTGGAAGTCTCCAGAGGGACAGTGCTGAAGGCCAGGCCCTGAGAGGCTGTTATACCACGCCCGACCCCTGGGGGAGCAAGGAGCTGGTGGCAGGGCTGTGGCTGGGGCAGGAGAGAGGCTGACAGGGATATAGGTCAGAAGCTCTCTCCTGGGGTTCCTGGCAGACACAACGCAGACACTTGGTCCCAATTACACTTTCTCTTCACTCAACCCTCACAAGCCTGACAAGTGGGTGTGGCCTACAAGGATGACCAAGCAGGGTGGGTTAGCATGGGGCGTGGTTGGCCATACAGAGGCTGGCCAGCTGGGAGCCCTATCCTGTCCCTATGGCTGTCCTTTGACCTGCCTTCCAGACCCTCTGACAGCCCCTCAGCTCTTCCCCACCAAGGCCTGTTTTCTGAAGGCTTGTCTTGCTGGTCACTGCCCCAGGGCATACACAGAGAGGACCCAGCTGAGGGCAGATGGGCCGCTGTCCTCTGTGCCTCACTGCAGCCTTGAAGGCCAGTGCATCCACAGCGGGGTAGGGAGGGCCGGCCGGGATAACACAGCTGGGATGTGTGCCTCCTGAGGGTTGTTGCCATGGTGACTTCATCAATAACACCACTTTCCCATCCCTGTGCCTCAGGCAGAGCGGGAAGAAAGAACAATCCCCTTGCCTTGACTTGGGCGGAGGGGATTTTTCCTCCCCTTAACCTCATCCACAGAAATTCACAGGGCCAAGGAAGAGGCTGGAGCTTTACGGGGCAGGAGGAGGCCTCTCCCTCCCTGACCTAGACCAGCAGGCGGGAGAAGCAAAGAGCGGTCCCCACGCGCTTCCAAGGGGGTGGGAGAGAATGTCTGGAAGGGCCTCAGAGTGGACGATGGTGCAGATGAAGGGACGATGGGGGTAGGGACCACCATCAGCAGCCGCTTGGGTACCATGTCACCCATCTCTGCAGGATGAGCCCAAGGTCATACACACAAACGCTGTGACACATGCAGGCTGCTCTTGGGGGCCTGAGGCATGACAGGGCAATGTGAGGCTGCAGGGCAGGCCCGCTGGTGACTGGCGCGCGCTGGTCACAAGCAGAGCTGCCACCCATCGGGCGCCCACCATCCACTGAATGCTTTAGTGAATGACCTGGAGGCCTCAGGATGCTTCTGAGGGTGGACCCTGTACCCCTGCTCCCCAAGCAGCAGAGTGGGACAAGGGCAGTTCTCACTCACTGCATGTCTTGCTGAGCACCCACCACACATCTCCTTTCCAGGGCCACTGGGTCTCGGATGGACAGGAACCTTGTGCACACAGGGACATGTGACAGAGAGCGAGACTGTGGGGGGTTTTGGTGGGCCAGGTGACACTGAAGGGCAGGACTCTGCTTTCTGGAAAGCAGGGATGGACCCCAGCCTCAGTCCTCTGTGACTTGCTCAGGGACCTGGGAGGGAGGCGGGGGTGTATAACATACCTGACCCAGAACATGCCCTCGCAGTGGCTTTCAGGAGGCCACAGAGCGTCCCTGAACAAAGAGAGGGCAGCCAAGTCCTGGGCACGCCCTGCTGTCCCTTCACTTCCCACTTCCTTCTGGAGGACTGCAGGGCCCAGCTGCCTGTTACCCAGGGCCATGGCCACATTTCCCAGCTGTCTCTCCAAGGCCATCTCTAAGGCAGCTTCTCTAGGACACCTCAGTTCTGACTCTTGCCTCCTCCCCATCAGGAGGCTCTCCAGGCTCCTCAGAACCCCTGAGAGCTGCAGGAGGGCCAGAGCCTGCCCTTTCACCTCACATTCCAGGATCCTGCCTCCTGCAGCTGCAGAGGAAACTTGCCAAAGCATGAAGCTAATGGTGTCTTCTCACCACACAGGACCCAGTGCCTGCTGCCAGAGCCCAGTGGGGCACTCGAGATCTCCCCGACCCTCGCCTCCCCCACTTGTCTCCCTCTGCCACCCAGGGGCTGCTAGATGCAGGGAGCCTCCATCCCGATGCTGGCCTGGCTGTTTTGGCCTCACTGGCTTGGCCTCACCCCGTACCAGTGTGTTAATAGCACTGGCACCACAGTGCATCCGGAGCCTTGTGTTGTGCAGCCTGGGCTTTGGCAGACTTGCAGTGCTCTGCCTGCCACCCTGGGCCCCAGGCAAGTCCATGCCTGGATGGCACCAGCAGTAAGCTGTCCTGCATTGGCCCCCTCAGCTGACCATAAGCCTAGGCAGGCCCAGCCAGGATGGGAGGGACTGCAGGCTGTGGGTGTCACTGCTCGGAGCTCCTCCTGGGGCTGGGTTCCACGGCCAAGGACCAGGGACCACCTGACACACGGGCTGACAATGAGGACGTGGCCGCTTGGAGAGATAGAGGTGTTTGCCCCAGGTCTCTCACTTCGTGGAGAGCTGGCGGTGGTCAGCCCCGGTGATGGCTCCTCCCTTCCCTCCCCCTTCCTCTACCCGCTGTGCTCTGGCCGATACATAATGCTGGCTGCAGTGGGGAAACCTCCCTTGGGGGCTCTTGAAGCCCTGCGCCCCTGCCTTCCCTGGGCACTCTGCAGAGGGTGCCCTCATGGAGATGCTCCTCTTCCACAGGTCTGCGAGAAGGTGGCTGTCCTGGGTTCCACAGCTGTCATCGCAGAGCCGTATTCCCATGCTCAGTGTGCTCCCTGTCACCCCAGGAAGGGGCTCACCGGGGGTTTCGGTTTAGACGGAGAATGTCCCCACAAAACCTCGTGTGCACATAGGTGGGGCTTTCAGAAGTGGACTAGACCTTGGGGACACTACACCTGACTCGCTGTTGGGAGGTGCTGGTCAGAGGAGGTGGGTAACTTGATGTGGCCCCAAGGATGTGTCTCCTTCCCCAGGTTCTGCCCTCTTCTCTGCTTCTGGCCTGCCATGACATGAGCAGCTTTTCCTCCTCCAGGCCCCTCTGCCACCCTCTGTCTTGGAGCCAGCTGACCATGCACTGAGAACATGAGCTAAAGTACACCTCTCCTCCAGCTGTGGGGGTCGGGGAGTGTACCAGCACCGAGAAAAGTGACTAAGACACTAGGCACGGTGGGTCTCACAGGAGGACTGTCCCTGGGCCTTGAGGCTCACATAGGAGTTGTCTCACTTGCCACATGCCTTGCAGAGCGCCCAGTGCATATCTCCTTCCCAGGGCTGCTGTGTCCCGGGGGACAGGCACCTTGTGCACACATGGATGCGGGACACAGAGAGAGACTGAGAGGGGCCCTGGTGGGCCAGGTGACAGTGAAGGGTGAGATTCTGCTGAGAAGCAGGGATGGACCCCAGCCTCAGACCTTCAGCACTGCCCCCCACCTGGTGCCCTGACCCGCCCTGGCGTGGGGATGCCCAGCAGGGGTCCCCATGCCATGGGCAGTCCTGTCTCAGGGGCGGGGGACGGGAAGCAGTCTGTGCACACACGTGGACAGAGATCTGCAGGTTCCTGGGGTCCATGCGGGCAGCGGTGGCACTGAAGTGAGCAGTGTGACTTCTATGCTCCGATTTACATCCCCACTCTGGCCTCTGTGAGGTTCCAGGTCTTAAGCTTCCTGCCCCTTAAGGGGGTGATAGAGCTTTTCCATAAGGGTGTAAAGGGTGGGAAAGGGGTGCAGGCTCGGCTCACACCCCACAGCTTAACCCAAGTTGGCCTGCTCCTCCAGCCTCGACCCTCCAGGGCCAGCAACCCCCTTGTCCTCCATGGCTCCTGAAGTTTCCCACGCCGGTCACTAGGTGTCACCACAGTCAAGTCAAAGCCTCTGGGACCAGGCGGAGAACTTTGCTCGTGGGGAGGGCACATCCCTTTAGAAAGCGGTGCCACACACGGTTCAAACATTATCTCCCTCACGAGGCAGAATGAGCTCCCTTCCCACTTCTGCGTGGCTCGTGTTCTCTGTGCCCAGCTTGTGTGAGGTGCGGGAAAACACGAGTCCCCTCAGACATGGCCCTGCCCGCTCCGGAGGGTGGACCGGCTCTGCATCACTAGGGCTGGCGGGGAGTCCAAGCCAGCTGCATGGGGGAGGAGAGAGAGGGCTGGGTTTTGATCGGTGATGAGGAGCTTTCCAAGAGAGGGAGGTGGGACAGCAGTCCAGGCACAGGTGACAGCACACACAACTCATTCAGAGTGACAGCATTGGGGCTGAGGTGTGCAGGAGGGAGGGGACAGGCGGAGGGCAGAACACCGTTACATAACCATGGTGTCTGAAGAAAGCCCTGGGGGGTTAGCTCTGTGCACGATGGGTGCAGGGCCCTGGTGAGGACCACGGTGGGCTCCATGCTGCTCAGCAGGCAATGGCCCTGGGATCTCTGCACCAATGCCCGTGGTGTGTGCAGCTTATTGCCAGAGGCCTTTACTTACAAACTCTAGGCTGAAGCTAGGCCTGGGCTGCAGTATGCAGTGGGCTCCAGCCTGGGGCCTGGAGGCCTGGAGGCCTGGGGCGAGTCCTGGCCCGGCCACTAACATGGTAGGTGACCACACACAGGCCTCTGCCACTATCTCCTGGAACAAGCCAACTTGTGACTGGAGGTGAGAGGCCCTTGAGGTTTGAGGTGCCTTGGCTCTGGGATACCTCCTCAGCATCTCCTGACCAACTGCTCCCTTCTAGGCCCCAGGCTAGGCTCCAAAGAGGCAGAAGCTGGTGTCCCTGAGCAGATCTGGTGGGAGCAGAGACCCAGGTGATGTTCAGGGAGCTGAGGTAAGGTGTGAACGAGACCGGCCAACGAGGTGGGACCAGGGGCTCTGCCGGGAACAAGGAAGCCTGCATGGAGAAGGGTATGCTGAACCAAGGGGTCTCAGGTAAGCCAGGGCCAGGGCGGACAGGGCCTCCCGGCAGAGGGGACAGCCCTGGAGGCAGGGATGCCAAGCAACAGGGGCTGGTTCATGAGCAGGGTGAGGAGAGGCTGCAGGTCTGACCAGAGCCCCATAGGTAGCCAGGTGTCTCTGTCCTGGCATCCCCTGAGCTGCAGCTCACCTTCTACCCCGCACTGTCTGCTCTGGGTACTGAAAGGTCCTGCAGCTTCGGGGAAGCTGCCACTGCTAAATGGGGGATCTCAGCCCCAGGGTGCCCCTGGCGCTGGCTCGAGGCTGGGCCAGGAGAAGTGTGTGAAGCTGGCTCACCAGGCAAAGGAGTTGTTTATGGGGTGGGAGGCTCGTAAAAAATAATGGGCTGGATTTATTGTCTCCGCCTTGAGGACTATTCCGGACCGCACAGGGCCGGGACAGGCCCCTTCCAGTAGCACCATAAATCTCCCTGCTGAGCTCGGGCCGTTTGTTCTCCCGCCCACCTGGTCTGCAGCAGGCAGGGGTGGAAGGGAGCCTGCAGCCCCACGTGGCCAGCCTCAGACCCCGCAGCTGGTGACAGAGGGCCTGGGCCTGCGGGAGCCATGCCGGGACCATGAGCACGGGCCTGGCCTAACTCCTATAACCGACAGGATGCTGCGCCATTCTGTAGCTGAGGCGGCCCTGTGGGACTGAGGAGCTCTGTCTGCTGGTTCATTCCCTGGAATCTGGAGGTGGACAACGGGAGACAGAGGTGGCAGTGGCATCAGAAATGCAGCCCTGGTTCCCAAGTGCTCCCTTAGTGGGCGGCACGGGCAGCCACGTGGGCTCTCGGAAGGGGGCTGTCAGACTCTTGAGCACGTCTCAGGGTGGCTGAGAGTTGCGGGGATCCTGAGCGGAAAGCACAGGGAGGCCGCAAGGACAGGGAAGTGGGCCTGACCGGGGAGCTCATGGCTGAGTGAGGGCTGGTGACCTATCGGCCTGCAGGGCCAGGCCAAGAGAAGCAAGAGAGGCAGAAGTAACGAGTGCAGAGGAGCTCTAGGACCGGCCTGGAGGAGGTGGGCGGAGGCCCAGGGCATTCGTTTTAGACGTGATCTGGTTCCCAAGCCTGCTCCTCTGCCTTGACCCAAGCCCACAGAATGGGCTCATGAGAGCTCCCACGTGACCTTGGCCAAGGAGCCACAAGACACTGCTGTAGGCTTGGGGCAATGGCTGGGTCCTAGAGGCAGCGTGTGCTGGGTTTCCGGTGCAGCCCTGAGCTGGGCCGACCCTAGCAGATCCCTGAGCAGGGCATCACCTCCACGCCCTCAGCAGCCTGAGCTGGCTGGAAGCAAACACGAGCTTGGCTTGGATGTCCATGTCCCCAGGGTGGGTGCTGGAGGGGGAGACTTCCGGGGTGACTGGCCAGTGAGGCCCCACCCTCCTGGGTGAGACTGGCATCCTTGTAATGGGCTGCAGGGGCGAACAAGGCCCTTCTGCCCTGTGCCTTCCTTCCCGTGGGGACACAGCAAGGGGCGCTGCTGATGGAGAGTGGTCCTCATCACACACCCACCTGCTGGCACCGAGTTTTTTGGGCTTCTCAGGCTCTAAAGCCATAGAAAGTACGTTCCTTTGCCCGGTCTCAGACACTGTTATAACTGCGGGAAGGGCGTGAAGGTGCAATCTTCTCCGCCCCGTGAAGAGCAAGGTAGCTCGTGCTCACTGGGCTCCCGCACTCCTAGTGGGGTGTCTGCCAGAGCCCTCTGTGTGTGCCTGCTTCTGGGCTGCCTCCTCCGTAGGCTGGGCCCTGGCACGATGAACCCTGGCATGAAGGCGCAGCCTCCAGTGCTGTGTGAGGAGGTGGCACTGAGGAGCCTGGGCACAGGGTCACCGAAGCACCTAACAGGGGGCAGGCAGGGTCCCACTGCCCCCAAGCCTCAAGAACACATGCAAGGCTTCAAAACACCACAGGTGCCCCAGGCTCCTGAGCCCCAGTTCTGAGCTCTGCTTCATTCATGTCAGTCAAGGCCCTGGCGATCGGTTTTGGCCCCAGTTTTCAGCTTCTTAAAAAGTAGAGACTTGGCTGGCATGGGGGAGTGCCCAGCACCGTGACTCGGCTGGCATGGGGGAGTGCCCAGCACCATGAGAGAAAAGGCAGAGACTGGCTGGCCGCTCAGGCCCACCTGGCCCCAGGCCCCTTTGCTATAATGAGAACAACACTCTGCTTGTCCAGAGACGCTGCGTAGAAATACTCCGCACCCAGGTGACGCAGGTAGCAGGGCAGTCTGAAGCGCAAACTTGGGGAGACGGCTCTGCTGGGGGCTGCCAGCCCGTCACTTCCCCAGAGCCACCCTCTATCACCACCTCCTCAGACGCCCTCCTGTCACCATGACGTCAGCCGTGCTGTCACCTTCCTTTCAGTCATCTCTTTGTTAGCTCTTCCTCAGCCATCCTGTCACCTTTCCGCAGACATTCTCTCACCTCCCCTCAGACAGCTTCCTGTCACCTTTCCTTCAGCTGCTCTGTCACCTCCGCCTCAGGCACCGTGTCACTTCCCTTCAGCCATCCACTTGTCGCCAACCACTTCCTCGGCCATCCTCCTGTCACCTCTCAGACATCCTCCTGCCACTTTCTCCCCAGACATCTTTGCCATCTCCCCCTCTGACAGCCTCCTGTTGCCACTCCTCCAGACACCCTGTCATTTCCCGTCAGCCATCCCCTTGTTAGCTCTTCCTCACTCATCCTTCTGTCACCTCCTCAGACATCCTCTGTCACCTTCCTCTCAGCTACTCTCTCGTCACCCTCCTCTCAGACACCCTTCTACACCAGCCCCTCAACAACCCTGCCACTTCCATTTAGCCGCCCCTTTTACAGCTTCCCCAGCCATCTTTGTCACATTCCCCTCCAACAGCCTCCTGTCATCTTCCTTTCAGATACTTTTCTGTCACTTTCCTCCTGACACTCTGTCACCTTCCCCTTGGGTACTCCCCTATCACCTCCCCCTCAGACACCTTTGTGTCACCTTGCCCTGAGCCATCCTGTCACCTGCCCTTCAGCTATCCTATCACCTCCCGCACAGAGACCCTGTTGTTGCAACCCCCCCAAGACACTCTGCCACCTTTCCCTCAACCACTCTCTGGTCAGCTTTCGCTCAGACATTCTGTTGCCTTGCCTCAGACATCTCCCTGTCACTTTCCCCTCAGACATCCTGTCACCTCTCAGTCATTCCCCGTCACTCCTCCTAAGACAGCCTGTCAGCTTTCCCTCAGACATCCTTTCACCTTCCCATAACCTGTCACCTTCCTCTCAGTCACTCCCATGAGTGACTTTCCCGAGCTGCCCTCTGTACTCATGTTGCCCTGTGCGAGTTCCACACCCTTGTGACCACCCTACTCCTTTCTTCACCTTGCTGCCCACCCCAGAGTGGGCGCTTCCTATGGCCTGGATGTGATGTGACCCCCAAAGGCCTCTCTGTGTGGAAGGCCTGGCTGCTGATGGGCTTTTGGGTAGTGACTGGATCACGAGGGCTCTAATGTCACCAGGGGGTAGTCCTCTGATGAGATCAGAATTGCTGGCATTATTGGAGGGGTGACGGAAATAGGAAGTGGGCTAGTTGCAAGGGGTGTACCACGGGAGGAGTGTGACCTTGGGGACTATTGCTGGTCCCCCAGTCTCTGCCTCGTTGGCTCTTTTGTGCTCTCTCTCTGCTTGCTGGCCGCCATGAGGCTAGCGTTCCTTCACAGGGCCCTTCCACCACGATGTTCCTGCCTTGGGGCTGGCGGACCACAGAGCAAGACCTCTGGAACTGTGAGCCAAGATAAATCTTTCCTCCTTGACACTGTTCTGCGGTATTTGTCACAGTGCCAAAAAGCTAACCCAGGGGCGATCTGAAAATGAGGAGAATACTCCCAGTCCTCGCAGCCAATAGGGCACCCTCCACTTTTCACAGGACTTTCCTGGGAAGTCCATTTTCCTGGGAAACACAGTTTCCGGTCCTTCTCAGTCCTCCCAGCCTTGGGACTGGCTTTAGGCCTCCAGGTTCTGGGGCTACCTACTCCAAAGGGCAACAAAGTCTGAGGAGATGCCACTCCTGGCCAAGTGGACGCTGCAGGCTTAGGGGTCAAAGGTCCTAGCCATGGGGAGAGGCCAGGCTGGCCTAAATGAAGGGGCTGGGAGGGGAAGGTGACGGAAGATGATCAGCAGGGCAGGATGTGGGACTCCAGGCTAGGCTAGAAACAAAAGCAGCCAGCATGCCCTGCCTCAGCCACCCTGCTACCTGGGCCCCTCAGGTCCCCACCACCTCAGGCCTGTGTGTGTTTGGGCAACAGCACCCCAATGCAGCCCACCAACAAGGACTTGGGGAAGGAAACGCTTCTTGTCAGAACTCACATGAATACAAGGGAACTCTGGGGCATAGCGGGGTGCCCCCACACACTGACATGAACTCACCCACCTGGGTCCCAGTCCTGCCACACCCCCAGGCGCCATGTGACCGAGCTCAGCGGGCTCCTCACATCCTAGCAAGGGAGAGGCGAAGGGATGAATGCCGGAAATCTCTACCCACCTCAGGGTTCACGGGACCGCGTGAGGCAACCCAGTTCATACCCGCTGGCCTGGCATAATTACGAGTGGTGCTTCCCGCCATACTCTCAAAGGGGTACTGGCCTGGGTCCTAAATGATATAGTCCTTTTTTGGTAAGACAGCTAAAGCACCCATGGCAGTGCTTGAAGAGAGTACCCAGTCATTTATTCTTAAAATGCATGCTCTTGGTAGGGGTGGGACTCCACACGTAATAAGGGCCCAGGACCGAATGCACACAGCACCAGTGCCAACCTCCCTGCTGGGATACCACACTCGAGAAATGTAAGATCACCCAGGCCAGTGATGGAGAACCTTCTAGCGTTTTCAGGGACAACAAACAGCTGGCTGGAGCATGGGTGCCATAGATTTGCCACTGGTGATTAAGCCACCAGTGAAACAGGGTGAAGGTATGTGGGCCTTCTCTGTCCTTTCTACAGTTTTTTATGAATCTGCAGTTATTTCAAAATAAAAAGGTTTTCTTTCCTATTATTTTGTCTCCAGCTATACTTGGAGTATTTCCTCTTATAAACTCAAAGGTAAAATGAACAGATACTTAAAATACTTCATATATGGGCTATTTTACCCTCTTGAATCTAGAGCCTTCACATCCCCAGGCCTTCTTTAAAATTATTATTCTTAAAATTTTCAGACAGGGTCTTACTCAGTTGCCTAGACTGGGGTAGAAGTTGGGATTCTCCTGCCTCAGCCTCCCAGAGCGCCAGGATTATAGGTCTGTGTTACCATGTCCAGCTCATACGTGGGCTTAATAAGCACAAGATTAAGTCCAATTTAACTAGAAATCATCTTCAGACAATCATCCAGAGCATAGCTACATACTCAAAAATTAGCAAAAATGGCATTCTGAAGGCCAATAGCTACCCCCACGCCTACAGCCCCTGCAGTTGTGACCAGGATGTCTCGGGAAACCAGGGCTGCCGCCCTCTGGAGCAACACCGACCCTAAGACAGTGGTACATGACAGGAAGCTGGGGCAGTGTCACAAGAGCAACATTAGCTTCATGTCCAGACTTGGGGGGGTATCTAGCAAGGGACCAACATTGACAGGGGTTTCCTCCCTCTAACAGGGGTGACGTCTCTGTAACCAGGCTCATGACAAAAACTCCAAATTGTGGCAAAAGGGAGGCCAAGCCAACTGTGGTTGTCCTGCAGAGAGTGGGGAAGTGTGTGAGACATTTTTGGAAAATGGTTTTGCAGCCTTCGATGCTTGACGAGGCGCACCTTGCCGGAACTGTGGGTGGTGAATGTCAGGAAGGATCTGCTGTGTCACCTGGGCCATGTCGGATGGGGTCACAGGCCTCGCGCAGTCTGCCCTCTGCACCAGCAGGCAGTTCAGGGGCTTGGGTTCCACAGGCAGACAGCATAGTGGAACCCCTCGTGCCACCCACAGCCTCGCACAAGTCCCCTCCTCTCAGTGCCTCGGTTTCTTCTGTGCTGGAAGACGGTGTGGGAGGAGGTAATGTGGCAGTGCCTGGGGCGCTCTGTCTATCACCGTCACGGCCACCTCATCAAAGGGACACACACATGAGACTTTCTCCTCCTGGCCCCTACATCAGAATCTGGCCGGAGTTCGTGTCACTCTTGATGCCAGCTTGAGCTTGGTGGACCCGTGGCCCAAATCCCATGTGGAGTGCCCTGCCGTGCCCGGTCCCAGCTACGTGGGAGGGTCCCTGCAGCCGGAGTTCCAGGCTGGCCTGGTACGGTACTGACACAGTGTCTCAAAAAGAAACAAGACTACACAAAGCAAAACCCAGGTCTCCTGGGGATGGGCTGAGCCCCACACAGCCCCTGAGCCCCCGCGGGAATGACACGCTGTGACACTTCCTTGAGACTGGGCCGCAGCAGGCAGCTGTGGGGCTGCAGAGCACAGCCCTGTGGGACAGGGTCCTGTGCGAGGACCTGGGCATCTCTAACCATAGCTCCTCGGCCACTCGGTGGCCGGGACAGGGTGGGTACAAGCAGCAGCGCAGCACCAGTGTCAAGGAGGCAGCCAGCACTCAGATGAGACAACCAAAGTCACAGGAGCCCCGTGGACTCCTCCAAAGCTCGCGACGGCAGGAACTGCTGGGCCCTTCCTTAGCATCCAGTCTCTGTCTAGACTGAAAGCTTCATAGGTACCGCATAGGGTTGGGGACCTGCTGCGGCCTGGCACAGGATTGCGTGGGTGCATCCCAGCTGTGGGATCCTAGCTGTGGTCCCACGGCAGGGAAGCCTTTCAGAGACCTTCCCAAACCCGCTTGGTGCTGGTCAGACAGGAGGAGAGGAGAGGAGTCTTCATCGGAGAAAAGAGCAAAGCTCATCTGTGAGGCAGTGCCTTTGTGGGACCTAAACATGGCACATGTTAGAGATGGAGGAACGGTGGTGGGAGAGAGCAAGAAGGTGCTGGCCAGGGCAGTCAGGCCGCATGGCCAGCAAGGGCAGCAGGGGTCAGGGCTGTGGCCAGGGAGGGCACTGCCAGCCCAGTGGGCTGGGGCTGAGGACCAGGCAGGTATGAACTTCCTTGGAGACGGAACCAGTGCTAGGAAGTGCCGAGCAGAGGAACGGGCCGGATGCCAGGGGCTGTGGGTCCTCTCCCACCTGTCAGGGACAGCAAGCTGCTTGGTTGTGTCACCGGATCCAGACTCAAAGCTGCCGCCACCTGGGTCTGTCCCTTCCCTAGGGCAGGTCCTGAACTTGATTGCTTCGAAGCTTCCTCCTGTGGGTCCCTTACCGGTCAGGAGGGAGAACTGGGCCCCTGAATAGCTGCAGACCCAGAGAGGTAGGAATGTGGCCGGGGCCATGGGCAAGCTGGAGCTGGGGACCCGGCACTCCCACCCAGACTGGGCCAGGAGCCTGGGCTGATCCTGGCTGACCCCTCACACAGCCGGTTGCCCCTAATTAGAAACAGTCTGCATGTTTCCCCCCAGCTCTGCGAGGCCCCAGAGAGCTGCGCAGGTACTAGAAGTCGGGGACAGCAGAAATCTAATCTGCCAAAGGGCTCTGGATCCATGGGAATCAGATGTTACTTGGGTGCAAAACGAGCTCTGTCCTGGCACCTCTGACGTCACAACAGGCGGAGGGCTGGATGGGGGGACGACCTGCTCTGGCCCCAGGTCTCTGTTCCCACTGGAGAATTAATGAGCAGTTGTTCCTTGTCCTGTGTGTCTGCCCTGCCCCGCTGGGCCTTCCACACAGCCTCTGTGACCCTGGAAATGCTGCTGCATTTGCCTTGGGAAGGGGCTGAGACATCCCTGTGCTGTTCTTCAGAAGGGCTGTGCTGCCCAGATTTAAAAACTGGGAGATTCCACCCAAAACTACTAACGAGAGGAGAGACTTTTTTACCGACCCACCCACTAATGCAGAGCCATGTTGAGACCCCACATCTATATACTGGTTAAGTATGGATTTCTAATTTCACTTAAAAATCAGATCTAGTTGGATATGGTGCACACCCCTATAGCCCCAGCATTTTGGGAGGCTGAGACAGGGGGATTGAAGGTTCAAGTCCCTAGGCAACTTAGTGAAACCCACTGTAGCTCCATGGTAGAGTATGCCTGGGTTCCATGCCTACTAAAACACACACACACACACACACACACACACACACACCCGCAGGATCTGGCCTTTGGGTGGGGTGTGCCATGTGCCTAACACCACCACCAGCGTACCATCCTACCTCCCAGAAGTTCTCGACTTCCCCTAGGAGCCCCCAGGCATGGTTTTCTACCTCCATTTCTCCAGATTTACATTGCTGTCCTGCACACCAAACCCAAACCCTACCACTGCTCACTGTGCTCCATGGTCCTGCCCTTGCTCTGCTTTGCCCACATAAATTGTCCCTTTCTACCTCAGGACCTTTGCACATGCCTGGCCTCGCACAGCACACCCCACAGCACCATGGCCCTCTTTCTCATCACTGGGTTCCAGCATGCACTTGGGTTCTCTGCAGGCCCTCCATCCTGGTCATTGTGTTCTGCCACCTGTTTCTGTCCCTGTGAGCTCATCGCCTCCTGAGCAGAAGCCCCCCAGATAGTGTGCCTGGGCTGCCTGCTGACTGCCCCCAGCCTGCCTGTGCTCCTCTGTGCATCACTGGGGTCTCACCTGGCCACCTCAAGAGTGGCTGTGAGGCTAATGAGCAGTACGCTGTGATGCTCAGGCCTGTGCTGGGCAGTGAGTTGTTGCCACCTAGGCTGTCCTCTCCCCCAGGCCCTGGAGGACACCAAGATTTGTCCCCTCCTCAGCCCAGCAAATGCTGACAAGCCCCACTGGGATGCAGTGATAAACAGGCCACAGGTGTCCTCTTGGATCTTGCTGACCCTTTCTGCGCGCCCTCCTTCCAGCCTGGGGTCTCACAATGACCCCAGAGCCCGCCCAAGGAAAGCGCTCCGATGCCAGGCCTTGGGGATGCTACAGCACTGGAGGCAGTGTGGCCCTGTGAGGTCTTCTTCCTGCCTCACGTTCCTGGCTCTCCCCACAGACAGGACTCTCACGGAGCCCCGCTGGGGCCAGGCCCTCACCTTTGTCTTCCACTGCCTCCTGGCGGGAGGCTTGGGGGCCACAGTGTCCTCCTGCCTGCCCGAAGCCACCTGTGTGGGGCCGCCATGGGGCTGCATGCTGTGACTCAGAGTGCCCCAGAGCCCCGGAGCTCGGCCTTTGTGTCCTTCTGAGGATGCCACGGGTCCGGGGCTCAGCAGGCTGGATTTGCCTGTGAAGAAACCTCTGGAGCCACTGATGTGAATTCTCTGGTCCATTCCTGAGGCTCTGCCTTTTCTTCTTTTACCCTGAGCTTTGTACTTTTTAAGTGTTTTCACCTTTACTTTCTGAGGAACTGTTTTCTAATAACAACTAGGCTTGAGCCCCCACAGGTCCTCTCACAGTTTCCTGGGGCCCCACTGGGTGCCAGCACGGTGCACCCAGGGCTTCTTTCCACTCAACACTCCGGCCAGTCAACACCATGGTCCCTGTGCTGTGGATGAGGCGGCTGCCTGAGGAGCACCCGGGCCAGGAGTGGAGGGGCCACCTGTGTCCCACGACCCAGGCCCAGGGTGCGCCTCTTCCTCTTCGCTCCTCACCTTCCAGCTAGAGGAGACCTCCACCTGGCCTGGCGCCTGCAGCCTACTCGGCCAGGGTCAGCAGTCAGTGAGGGACACGTGGCCCTCAGCTGCCCGGTCAGCCAGGCCCAGTGCACTACTGCAGAACACAGGAGCCCAGACCTCATCTGACGCAAGAGACGGCCCAGCGCTTTAGTAAGTGCCATGCCCTCTGCCTAGCCCTCTCTTCCAAGTCCAGCTCTGCCTGACAGCCCAGCCTACTGCCCAAGGCCCAAACCCCAGGCCCTGACCACCAGTGCCAAGCCAGAATAACTTCACCTGCCTGGCTCGGCTGTGGCCGAATTGGTCCCAGCCTGGTCTGCCCCTCCCCTGTCACATCCCCAGGCCAGCCTGCCACCGCATGTAGCTACAGAGCTCCAGGACCTCAGCTGGCTGGTGACCCGTGAGCACGCAGCAGACAAGGCAGAGGAGGCTGGCTTGCAGCCTGGGCAGAACTTGAGCTCCCTTTGAGAAGGGGATGTGGCGAGCAGGGCTCCTCTCTTCCTGGCCACAGCCAGCCCACCCCAGAAAGGCCGACAGCTCCTGGCCACACCTGCTACCTGTAGCTGTACCTTGTCTCCACACAGAACCATGAGAAGTGCCAGTGCCCTGTGCAGCTGGCAAGAAGAGGAGCCAAGAGGATTTTCACGCAGAACAAACAGCAGAAGCACAAAACGGCCACTCGGGGCACCTGCAAATCCCTGCCAGACCCTAATGCCCTGGAAGGCTGTGGGCAGGAGTTTTCAGGGATGTCTGCCTGGCGGGGAGGCAGGTCCGGTCAGAGCCAGCCTACTTACCATTGGAGCGGTGGATACAGGTGTGCTGGTTGTCACTGAGGAAAAAGCCACTGTGGCACTGACACTCATAGCTGCCCATGGCGTTGACACAGATCTGCTGACAGCCACCATTGTTGTCCTGACACTCATCCACATCTGCACGAAGACAAAGAGAAGAGAGATCATGTCTGGATGAAGTTTCTCTGGGCTGCACTGGAGGGACGCCCCAGAGAGACTAAACAGCACAATGCTACAGTGGTACTGCAGGAAGTACGCCCCGGCGCTGCTCCACAGCAGTACTGCATAGTGTTGTGCATGGTTCTGAACAATGGTGGAACCCTACAGTGGCACTCCACACAAAGTACTCCACGCTACTCCATAGCACTCCATGGTGGTACTCTGCGATGGCACTCCTCAGAGTGACTTCACAGAAATAGCCAGTTCTCTCCACAGACACCGTCAGGCAGATCCCGGTATTCGTCCGTTTATAGACGAGGAAACCAAGGGACAGAGAGACAAAGTCATTCGTCCAAGGTCCCACTAGTGCTGAGTGGCAGTGGCTGGATTCAAGCCTGGGGGACTGACTTCCAAACCTGGGCTCTTCCCAGCATCACCAGACCACCCCCATCTCTAGGAAGACAGAGCAGCCCATGCCATCTCCCCTAACAGAGAGCCTCGTCAGCCACAGCCCAGCATCTCTCTTCTTTAGTACCTCACGAGACCCTGAGCCATGTGCAGCGGGGTGCAGGGTGGCCTGTGCCACCCCGAGGCTGTGAGCCCCGGAGATGGATTTCAAAGGCCTGGTGGGTGGAGAGGATTTGAAAAGCCCTGACCTCTGGCTGCCAGGCCTGCCAGGAAGGCTGCCAAGAGCCTCTCCCACTCCCCGGGAGGGAGAGTGGGCCCCAGGGCCAACTTGTTTCCGACTGCTGGCGCAAAGGGTACGCTGGCTGCGGAGAGTCTTCATGGAGTTTTGGTCCCGCACAGAACAGCATGTTTCAATTACCCAAGCCAGAACCCTGCCCTGCAGTTTGTGTAATGAAAGAAGGGCTTCTTAAACCTTAACGTCCCATGGCTATATTGTCATTTTAATAGGCAAATATATAAAACCACAAAGGCAACGTGAGCTACTGGCTGCTTCTAGCTGATCCCCAACACACACACACACACACACACACACACACACACACACAAATGTGCTTTGGCACTGAGAATTTCATACAGCTTCCTTTCACTGTGGGGACCTGAAAGGTATGGACAGGTTAAGAGCAGGTGTGTGATCCGTGCTAAAACAGGTGACAGCCCCATCCTGGAGTCATGTTAGCCAGGCCCTATTCAGGCTCGGGGAAGCAGCCCCCCCTCCCACCCAGGGGCCCACAGCTGCCTTTGAGGCCTGTGGTAAGGTGCTTCATTATTCTCTGGCAAGCTCAGATGTGGGCACCCGGCAGCGGGAGGAGGGAGGCATAGCTCTGAACTGTAAAGGCCACCAGCGGCTACGGCTCCCATGGATAGGTGGCTCTTGCTGCGAGCAGCCCTAGGATAAGTCCCAGAGCTGGAAGGAAGAGGGGCAGGGATTATGACTCTGAATATCTTTCTCCTGGAAGTCTTGCTGATGGCTCTTGGCAGGCTCCATGCCAGCATCACCTTTGCTAGGGGGCAGCGTCTGTCCCAGTGAACTTCTCAGTGCCAGGCACCATGTCTTCTTCACCCACCCTCTCACTACTACAAAGCCAAGAAGGCCTGAGAGCTCAGTGTGAGACCCTCCGCAGCCCAGGTGACAGATGGTGTTACTGACAGATGTGTGGAGGAGGACGCCGCCAAGGCTCAGAAACGGGCAGTGGCCTGAGTACAGCCACACAGTGGGTTGGAGGAGCGGGGCTCCAACCCAAGCTCCAGCTCCAGAGCACAAGCCTCTGCCCCTGTGGCTAAGCTGGAAGTGCACTGAAACCAATGTCATGAAAACCGCCCTCCTCCTGGGAGCTCAGTGTGGAATCTGGTTTGCTCTGTGCCCCGTGAGCCCTAGCTACAGCCAGGGTCCATCTCCGCCTAGCACGACTGTGAGGCCTCTGTGGCAGGTCCTGGGCATGCCTGACAGCGTGGTCTGACTGGCAGCTGGTCTGGGGTGCAGCCAGCTGCTGTCCCTGTTCCCTTGGTCCTCAGCTGCACTGTGTTGAGGTCCCCAAGACCCAAGGAAAGATTCAGTGGTGGGGCAAACAAGTCAGAGCTGGAGCCCTAAGGGTGGACCTGGGTGCCACCCACCTGCAGCCATCTGGCCTGGCTTGACCACACCTCGCTCAAGGTTAGGAACCCAGGGGCAGTTGATGTCACACATGCACAAGCCCTCAGTGACCAGGCAGGGTGGCTGGGCCGCTGTGACAGGGCTGTTTACACTAGTGGGGAATAATAACTCGCCAACGCTGATGAATAATTTGAAACAAATGCAAGGCCGTGTAAACACTGCCCTTCCTCACTCCCAAGCGATTAACCCGGGATTAAGCTGGAAGAGGGGGCTGCCCTCTGCATTCCCTGTAGTGTCCCAACACAGGCCCAGACCCCACTGCTGGTGTAGGGCAGACATCCTGCACCCCGAGTCTCCAGCCCCCAGTAGGGCCATGGGCAGGGCTGACAGCCACTGTCCCACTGGTGAGGACAGACTGGGTTCCTCCTCTCTAGCCCTGGACTCTCTCTGGAAGTGGGTGAGCCTAGCACCCTGCTCCACCGACCCTGGCACTCGGCACATTCTGTTCCGTGAGGTGCCCCACGGAAGGCAGGGAGTCCATGCCTGGGCCAGTATGAAGGAGGGACTGATTGTCAGGGGCTGTTCTGTGTGCTAGTGGGCCAGGCGGCTGGCCTGTGCAGCCTACCCCATGCTCGGTGCCAGGACCAGAGATGGGCAAGGAGCTGGCTGGGTGCACTGGTGACCTCGTGATCCCACGTGACAGCACTCATTGCCACTGGGCCCCAGCTCAGGGCTCAGGCACCTGCTTTGCAAACCCACACACAGCCTAAGCTCCTACTGAAGTACTGGCTGTGACGTTCCTGCCCCTCCCAAGCACAGTGACCGGAGTGCAGGGACAGGAGGCTGCCTGGAGCAGGTGACGTGGGCCCTGGGCCAAGCTGAGCAGGGAGGTCTGCGAACTGAGTCAGAGAAGGAAAGGTTGGTGGGAGGACCGGGGCAGAGAGGGGTAACCGCGGAGCTGAGGCGCGCAGCATCCCTCCCCAGCAGGCCTGGGCCGCCCTGAGCCTGCCGACACTAAGGCCCCTGACTGGCCCGTTTCTAGGACAGCGGCCAGGACCCGAGCAGGCTCCTGTGGGAGAGCCAGGCCCCGCCTCTGAGTCCTGCCCACATCTTACCGGCCTTCATCCTTATCTACAGCTGCCACAGAAGGTTCTGAGAAGGTAGGGAGCCGTCTGGCCCCGGGACTGAGCTAGAGAGCAGGAAACCCTTCCAACTGGCTGTGTGGCTGAAGGACACAGTGCAGAGAGGATCCCAAGGTCAAGCTCGGGGAGGGCGTGGGCCCAGCCCCGTCACCCTGGTCGGCACTAGCTGGCACCTGTGGGCGAATGCGCTCCTTTCTGGCTGTGCCCTGCTCTCCCGGTCTCAGTTCCGTGTCCGATCTCTTTTCTGGGGGCAGGGGCTGCAGAGGGCACTTGCTGGGATAGGACTCGGCACCCTGACCCCAAAGATCAAGTCCCAACTGCCTCCAGGGGTCAGGCCGCCCTTGCCTTCCTCTGTAGTGCCCTGGTCTGGCACTTTCCTCACAGTACAGGTGCCCACCAGAACCTGCCAGCAGAGGATGCGACCCCTGCATTGTGGTGGGCATGGCTGTTCCTCAGCAGGACATAGGTGGATCTGCTTCCGAGAGGCCTGTGACATCCTGGGCTGAGGGGGGCCGCCTTTTGGCCCATGATGCTGGTGTTTGTTTTTATTAATAGCTGTCTGTTTATCCTGCTTTGGACCAAAAATCCAAGTCGGAGGTTATTTATAACTCAAACTTACTTCTGGATCCAGCTTTGGTTGCTTTGTTTCAAGTGAATGTTTCATGATTCGAAACAGGGACTCTGTGTTCTGCTCGGACCCCGCCTGCATCTCCGCGGCCACCAGGAGCAGAGCTGGTGTGGGGTTGTTTTGTCCCAGCTCCCGCTCAGGGCAGGAACATGGGCAGAGGTGCATCCTCTGAGCCCTCAACTCCGGCTCTGAGTGCTCCATCTGGCCCCAGGCTGCGCCCGGCCCTCCCCGACTCCCCTCGGAGGGCGGCTTAGGCAGAAAAGCCTCTTGGCCATGGAGTGAGGAGAGAGTGGCTCTTGCAAAATTGCATTTGATGAGTTAAGTGTAAATAAATGAGAACCAGATGGATTCGATTTCGGGTAAAATACACATGGGTCTTACAGCTTTAGGGCCTGAGTTCTGCCCGATCCAGAACACTCCCTGAGCTGTCGAGAGCTCTGGCACAGGCAGGCAGGGGTGCGACCAGAGCCCCGTGGACCTGTCTGCTGCCTGCATGGGTGTTGGTGTGGGTTCCTGATGTCCCAGCAGGTCAGCTGTGTGCATCCCTTCGGGCTGGACTGGGCCTGGGTGTGAGTGCAGTGCAGGCTGGGAGATGAGGTACAGGAGTGGGGTCAGCATTCCAGGCTGGAGCAGCCCGGGAAAGACAGGCCCTGTGGGGACCGCAAAGCCAACCCTCCAGCCCCAGCTGCTGCCCTGCGGCACCCCATCCCCCAATGTTGCTTAGCACAGGGATTTGCTGTTGGCTCAGGCCACTGGCCACGCCTCACTAGGACAGTCCATGTGGTGTGACCCTGTGACCGTGGCCTATGGGACATGGCCCCTTTTCCACCAGCCATGCCAGATGCGGTCCAACGCGCATCAAGAAACTGCTGTGTGGCTGCTTTGCCACCTGAGGCCCAGGCTTCCTCCTCAGTCCGGCATTGGAGGGGACGTCGAAGGTGTCTGGGCCCTCAGCACAGTGCCTGGTCCCCATACCACTGAGAGCAGAGCAGCTGCTGCACAAAGGACTCTCAGGCGGGGCCTCAGTGGGTGGCGCAGTCCTTCCACCCTGGGAATGTGACAGTGGCCACATCCAAGGAGATCACTCAGCCTACCTCAGTCACTGGGCTCCCTGTGAAGCCGCCTGGGGCTCCCTGAGTCACCTCCTTCTGACTCAGCCTCAGCCGCTCACCTCTGCCTCTGGGGACCCTCCTTTTTTTTTTTTTTTTTTTTTTTGGACCCTCCTTACTGAGGGGCTAACATGGCCCAGAGCTGGACACTCGTCTGTGTGTGGTCCACTTGGAGGGTGTGACAGCTTCCTTGTGCACTCCACGCCCACCTCCTGTCTTTCTTCACTTCTTTGTTGTTGAGACAGAATTCACATAACACATTCACCACCTTAGCAGCTTTTAGTATATCGACTATGCTGTGTGACCATCATTACCAGTTCCAGAACATGTCTCGCCCTCTCAAGAGCAGCCTTGTCTATTTTCAGTTAATTCCAATTCTCCCAGCCCCTGGCAAGCACCAAGCTGTTTTCTCTGCAGACTTGCCTACTCTGGAGCTTCCAGATAACTAGACGTATACAATATTTGTCCTTTGTGTCTAACTTCTTTCATGGGGCATGATGTTTGCAAGCTTCATCCATGTTGTGGCATGTATCAGAACTTCATTTTTATGGCTGTATAATATTCCACAGCATACAATATTTTGTTTAGCTGTTCTCTAGCTGATGGACATTTGGCTTATTCCTGGTTTTTTTTGGCTATTATGATGATGCTATGAATATGCTATGCAACATGCTACGGACATGTTTTTCTGTGTATGTTTTTAATTCCTTTGGACATATACCGAGGAGTGCTGGGGTTAGACATTATGGTAATGCTGTGTCTAACTTCTTGAGGAACAGCCTGGCTTTCTCTACAGGCCACAGCATTTTACCTTCACAGTAGCAAAGAATTAGGTTTCTGGTTCCCCACCTCTGCTCGATACCTGTTCTTTTCTGTTTTGTTTTCATAACCATCCTGGTGTGGGGCACGCTGTCTCACAGGGCTTCGATCTGTGTCCCCTAGCTGCCCCTGACAGGAAGCACCTTCTCCGCACCTCCTGGTTGTTGCATATCACTCTGGAGAGAAGTCTTTCTGAACCCTTCGCCCGTCTTGAAAGTAGGCTGTCTTGAGTTCCAAGGGTCCTTCTTGCACCCCAGATGCTAGACCCATCTCTCCTGTCTGTGCACACCATCTCCTGTGGAGCCACGGGGCCAGGCCTGGCACCAAACACTCAGGCAGAGGTGGGGTGGGTAGGAGGCTAGGCTCTGCTTTTCCCCGGCTACAGGCTGCTCCCAGGAAATCCCCGTTCCCTGGCTTCACCCACACCCACCAGCCGGCTGCCCAAACCTCTAATCTGCCGCCTCCACCGCCCTGAACACAGACGGAGGCTGACGCGGTGGCTCTGCACACACACTGCTAAGCTACCAGCACCTGAGCTGACCCTACGCCCGGCTTCCCACAAGTGCAGGAGCTGCCGCCTTGGCACATGGTTGCGCCCACCAGGCCCAGCCACCTGGTCATCGGCCTCCATGTGGCTCTGCCCTCCCCTCTTCGATGCCCTCAGCAGGCCCAGTGCTGTGGGCTCTGCGTGTCCCAAAGTCCCAGGTGCAAGGCCACCTGCTCACCCTCATTCTGCCTGTTTTCTACCCTTACCTCGGCCCCTCCACCCTGCTTCTGCTTTGTCCCTGGCAGTGGGACCTCCAAGTGTCAGTCAGTTGTGCCACCTGCTGCCTGCAAGTCCCCAAGGACATGCATGCCCTTTCCTGGCCAACCTTGGGGACCACTCTGGCTGCAGCCCCACTGGCCTCTCTCACTGTGACTCAATTCTGCTGCATTCCTGCTCTCTCTGAGCATGCCTCTCCTGTCCCCACCGCAGGACCCTGTGCCCATGCTTCTGCCAGGCATGCACCCTCCCCTGTGTGGTGCATCTGGCTCCTCCTCCAGGCCTCAGCTCACAGGCCATGTCCCTGCAGATTCTCCAGGCCACCAAGCTACAGCAGCAGAGAAGCCACCCCTCAGGGTGCCACCCTGCTTCCTTCCGAGCTCCTTTCGGTGGGCTGGTGCCTCCTCTGTGACTGTTTCCCTCCACCTCCGCACACAGGGCCGAGAGCAGGGACCGTGGCTGTGCCTGTCTGGAGCACTACTGGGTCCCGGGCATCCCGGAGGTCCCTGCACCCAGGAGCTGGGCGGAGACTGAGGCCCTGGCCCCAGCGAGACCCATGTCACTGCCTGTCCCTGCCCGCTATGCCTCAGCTTTCTCGCTCTAAGTGCAAATGGGGGGTGTTTCAGGGGGCAGCCTGCCGGTGCCCAGTCAGGTGACAGGGCCGGGACAGGAGCAGCCAGCGTGCTTCCTTCCCTGTGAGCCCTGACAGCACATCTGGGAACTCTTGAAGTTTCCTTTGATGGGGGTAAGAAGGGAGGACCGGCGCAGGAGAAGGAAGAAAGCGAACAAGCTGTGGAGGCAAACGGTGCCCAGGGAAAGGGGCTGTGCTTGGGCAGGGTCGGAACGAGCACCTGGAAGCCAGGCCTGGTGGTGAGGAGGGAGCCCGGGGCCCCGCTGCTCCCAGGAACACTGCCGTCCCTGAGGGGACCCGGGCTCCCCAGGGACCCAAAGACACAGGCCAGTTAGGTCCTCCTGGCGTCAGTCCCCTGGCACTGATTTACCTCCGGCCTCTGATGGCCCAGAGTTCAGAGCTGACTTCCCCCCACTGGCGCCTTCTAAAGCCGGTGAGCATGCAGGTGGCGGCTCGTTCTTGCTAGCACTGTCCCAGCCTGAGAGGTCTTCATGAGGGGACAGCTGCACACTCACCCCGCAGGCTCCGCCTCATGCCCTGTGTGACCCTGACCTGGCTGTGGTGTGGGAGCTGCTTCCTTCTCAGCTCCAGAGCTTGGTGGATGCACCAGAGGGGAAGGACAGGCCTGACCGGCCCACTGCTTCACCTCCAGGAGCCTCCTCCTCCCCCTGCTAATTCTCCCTCCAGAACCCAGCCACGAGCCGGGACAGTGGCACAGGCCTGTAATCCCAGTACTTGGGAGGCAGAGGCAGGAGTTTGAGGCCAGGCTGAACTACATATGAGACCCTAAAAAGCACACATAGACCAGCTACCATGGGGCTCCGTCCCTTGTCCTATAAAACTGTTTGATGAAGATTTTGAATTTATAGGGAATTTTGAAAACCATTAGGGAAAAATGGGTCAACCAGATACAACTACCACTGCCAGCACATGCTGTCTCTTTTTCTCACGTGCTGATTTGCTGCTTGTGTGCGTTGTTCTGTACGTGGCCCTTGAGGCCTCTCTCAGGCTTAAGGGGAGGGTCCCTGAGCTGCGCCTCGGTCCTGAGTGACTTCCTTGCCTCTGCCTGGCCACTTGGCAAGTGGCGCCCAGCCTGGGCCTGTGCTTGTTCCGTGCCCTCCCTGTGCGCAGCCTCCAAGGAGGGTGGGTGAGCAGTGCAGCCCCTTCTGCTTTGGGGACCATCTCTTGCAGTCAGATTCCCAGAAGGGGGGCCCTGGGGGCAGTAGAGGCCCAAGGACAGGCTGGAGTGGCAGGCAGGGGACAGGTGACAGGGTGGTCTCAGAGAGAGGAAGTCGGACTCCCCACTGGCCACACAGGGGCCCTACTGACCCTCAGATGGCCCTCCACCAATGGCAGGTCCTGGGTGTCTCAGCCCTTGGTGGCTGGCGGATGAGTCGGGGGTGGGGGCGCGGCAAGCTGGCCTGTGGGACCCTGTCCTTGGCACTAAGGCAGCATCTGGGAGGTTACATAAGACCCCAGACCGGCAGAGCCAGGCAGCTGCCCATTTCCTGCAAATGAAGAGTGCCGGCCGGGCGCGGGGCATCTCTGCCAACTATCTATTTCTAGCTGCATGTGGCCGAGATGAGGCTGGTGACAGGGAGAGACGGTGGGGCAGGCTCACACCCAGGGTTGGCTAAGGGCCACTAGAAGCCACAGGCCCCTGTCCTGTGTGTGTCCATGGTGAGCCCAAATGCTGCCCCGGGCCCAGTCTCTCCAAGACAAACAAGAGTGTTGGCACAAGGGCACTGGGCTGGGGACTGAGACACCCACACTTGTTGCGAATGCCCCGTTTTAGGCCCATGCCGCTGCATCTGGTTTGGGCATATGTTTTGGTAACGGTATTTTTAAAGAAGCTTCCCAAGATGCTTGCTTCTTGTTTATTCCTTAGAGTTCTGACCCGGCCCTTGGCATGGGGACCTCACATGAGAACAGACGGCGAAGCAAGCGTTCGTCTGCCTGGCCTGCCCTTGTCCACAGTGTGGTGTTTTCCTTTGCTGCTTATGGACTAGTGTGCTTTGGCCAGGACAGAGCAGGGCTTCTTCCCGAGGCCACCAAATCAAGGCCCAAGCAAAGGTGGGGCTGGCACGGGGTGGAGGACAACAGAGACCACAAACTCTCCCACCTCAGCCGGTGATGCAACCCCGGTCTGGACACACTTCCGGGGGTGGGGGGATAAGAGGGAGGCTCCCATGGCCACTGTGCACGCAGAGACCACCAGCATTGGCACAGCTCCTTTCAGCAAGCGAGGTGACAGCACAGAGCTGGCCCCAAACCACCAGCTCAGAAGGGAGTCCGGAACTGAGGCTGGTGTGGCTGCTTCCCAAGTCCCCATCCTTCCCGCTTCTGGAACAGGCACCACAAGGAACTGGCCTGGAGACGTGGCCTGGGGGAAACTGCATCAGCAGATCTTCCCAGCTGGGTCACAGGGTCCCCAGGTGAGGGCGTGCAGTTCGGGGGCTTCTCCAGGGCTGACGTATGACCAAGACCCAAGGCCATGCAGGGCTGAGCAGAACTGTCAGCTCCGTGGCGAGGGAGTTGATTCCAGCAGCAGCGTGGGTGGGTGTGAGCACAGGCCTGGTACGTGTGCAGGAGGGCAGGTGTGAGTTCAGGAGGGTGTGTGTGAGCTCGGGAGGGTGTGCAGTCAGGGAGAGGAGAGCTATTTGTCAGCTCTGAGAAATGAGTGGAGAGAGGTGGACAGGGACTCTGCCTTACTGTGATGAAGATGCAGAAAAGGGGGGTCACTGTCCCTGAGGCCAACTCATATGGACATCAGCTGTCCAGTTCCAAGATGCTTGGGGAGAAGCCCCTAGCTAGGGAGTTCACTCCACGCTCATGGGGCGCCAGGGCCTTGCAGGAATAGGGACGGGTTCCATGGCCAGCAGGACTCCCACCCCCACCAAGCCTGTCCCCCCTTCAGCCCAGGCAGTGTCAGCGCTGTGTGATTCTTACAGAAAACGAGGCGTGATGTCATTAACCGCACAAACCTGAAAACTGCTCGGAGCCCACTCCCTTCACTTCATGTGGCAAGTGGAAACCGAGGCACAAAGGATCGAGGCATTTCCTGGGGTTCGCCAGCAAGTCAACACCCCAAAAAGCCTAGCTCAGCCCGCTGCCCCTTCATCCCAGCACTTCTCCGGGCTCCCTGCACTCTGACGTTCCTGTTCCCCCATTCAGAGCTGGGCCTCGCCAGCACACCCCGGTGTGATCTGGGGAGTGAGGAAGTGGAAGCCCAGCAGTGATCTGGGGAGAGGGAAGCTCATCTGTAAAGATGCGTAACATCGCCCTGCAGGCTTCTTTTCCTCAGGCCAAGGAATTTCCAGCCAATTAGTGGCTGTGCAAAGCCAGAAGAGAACTGGCCCCAAACCCTACTTGCTCTCTGACAGCGAGCCCTTGCAGCCAGCCGTGTCTGGATCACTTGAACTCGGGCCAAGAACTCGGGAGCGGTGGGGGGCAGGGTAGGCATGAAGAGCCCAAGAAGAGACCTCTTGGCTTCACCTTAGAAAACACTGGTGTTTACACACACGGAGCTGACTGTCCGAAGCTGTTTAGTTTTACATTAAAATGGTCAGCATTCTTTTCCTGGTAAGAAATGCATTCGAGCTGTTGAAGTATGAAGACAAATAAACAGAGGCCGCTGGGGCCGTGGTTGGGCTTCCAGGCAGCAGCACGCTGTCTCCAGCTGTGGTCCGGGGGAGGCCGGCAAGCCCTTTCATCTGCTGCTCCCCGACGCGAGCTCTGGGCATCCAAGAGCGGCGTCCTCCCCGCGCAGCTGGGCTCCGACCTGGCCGCGAGCCCCCAGGGCCCCACGGCTCCTCCTCATTGCCTTCCTTCTGGCATCCGCATAGCCATCGCCTCACCTGATCCTAATAGAGAGGGGCCGTTCCATTTTGCAGACTGAAACTGAGGCTCAGTGGGGTGAGGCGACAGGACCCAGGTCACCCCCACAGTGGGAGTGGAAGTCCTGAGGTCAGCCAGCTCTAGGCCAAGGGAGGAGGGTCACAAGGACAACTGAAGGAAGGTGGCAGATTCCCACCGGCAGGTAGGAGCACCCTGGGGATTGAAGAAGCAAGTCCTGGCCAGGGCTTCACCCTCAGCCTGAGGCCCAGCCTCTCTACCAGCTCAAAAAACACATGCTTGGTGCATGGTGCGATGGTACATCCTTGTAATCCCAGCACTCTGGGAGGCTGAGGCAGGAGTATCACAAGTTTGAGCCCAGTTTGGGCAACTTAGTGAGAACCTGTCTCTAAAATAAAACAGAAAAAGGGGTAGAGAGGTAACTCAGATCAAGGATCGGTGATAGTGAGCTGTTTCCCACCTGCAGAGCCCTTGGCAGGGCTCATCTCCTTTGGCTTCTGCCTCTTCTGTGGCACTGAGCAGGATCATCTCATCGGCCCCACCTTGTAGAAGGGGCTACCAAGGCCCCAAGAAGCTCGTTGCTGGCCCAAGCTCACACAGTAGGTGATGGCGTCGGGGCTCTAAGGTGACAAAGAACATGGTGCCGTCTTCTCACTGCCAGCTCCCAGCAAGGGCGTGGCATGGGGCAGGTGCCTGGGAAATCTTTACAGACATGAGTAAATATCTAGGTCCCACCTCCGGCTCTCAAAGGCGTCTCAAAGCTGACTACTCTCCTGGTTTCTCCCAGGTCTGACTATGTCAAAGACGCCTGGACTTGCGGTCAGTTCCATGTGGATGGCTGCTGACCCTCACCAACAGAATTCAGCCAAACGGACTCCTGGGTGCCACATCCTCACCCTGGCCACGCCAGCCCAGCCACACAGAAAACCAGGCAGAAACCCAGCAGTCAGCCATGGTCCTTGCCCCACTTCCCTCCGACGTGCCATCCACCAGGAGCTCCTGTTGGTTGTTTCCAAAATATGCTCTGTGTTCAACCATCGCCCCCGCTTACTGTTACCCTGGCCTTGCCACCCCCTAACCCTGCAGTGGTCTCCCTGCTCAAGCCACTCGACTTTTTATTTCCTGCAGCCCATTCTCTGCACGGCAGCCAGCTAGTGCTTTATTAATTGAACTGTCAACAAGACCGTGCGAACCTCTGCCAAGAATGGCTCACAGTTTTCTGGTGAACTTACACGCCATCGGAACCCCTTCCCAGCATCCATGGGGCCTTCCGTGACCTGGCCCCTG